>JAJHUR010129321.1:0-16762 GCA_027495735.1 Lutjanus campechanus | reverse complement strand
CCATTGTTTGGGAGATTCTGCAGCACAGTTTTACTGTGAAACTCCAGCAGAGTTCTGTGGACTAAAAAAACAAAACCTGACCTTCAATCAGCACGAGGGTGAGTAGATCATGACTGAATTCTCGGTTTTGGGTGAACTGTCCCTTTAAATTCACTATAGAATAAAAACTAAACGATATTATTGTTAAAAAACTTGAGTTTAATCAGCTCAGTTTTCTGTCTGAGGATGTTTTGTGTCGATCAGACGAGAGAAAACTCGTCAACAAACACTCGGCAGGTTCATGTGTCACCTCGTTTAACTCTCATTAACTGTGTTTTCCTTCAGACTGGAAACTTTCTCCAGTCAGAGGAGGAGGAGCAGGACAACACACACACACACACACACACGCACACACACACACGCACACACACACACACACACACACATCATCCATCACTCTAAAGGCAGCCTGGCACAGTGTGGTACAGCTCTGCTGCTGCTGCCATGTTCCTCCAACACCACAGCACCAAAACAAAGAGATCAATCTGAGGATTATGTCATCAAGGCATTTTAATCTGAGTGTGTGTGTGTGTGTGTGTGTGTGTGTGTGTGTGTTTTCTCCTGAGAGTCATTTGTGTCCTGTTACATCACTGTAATCTATTACTCAGTTACACCTAAAAGTACTGATATTAGAAAACTACTCAGAGTATTAGTTACTTTGTAACTGCTGATGTTTAATACATTATCAATAGCAGCTAATCGATCAAAGATGTTTCTGTTTGTTCAGATCTCTCACTCACCTGTCCGAGGTGCGTCTCGTTCTTTAATCCTGGTTCTCATTGATCAGTTTGTGATCAGATCACCTGATCGGCTCCTAAAATACAGATGAAAGTTCTGGATATTAATTCAAACTGTTCTCAACTATGATTTTAAAAGTAACTAAGTAGATTACATGGTGTAATGAATACTTAAGTACAGACTTGAAAATCTACTCATAAAAGGACAAGTACCCTAAAAAAAACTACTTAATTACAGTGACTTGAGTATTTGTAATCAGTTACTTCCTGTATCTGTTTTTACAGGTGATTCATGTTGCAGTTTGGTTCAGTTCAGGTCTGAGAACCTCCTGCTCCCAGCAGCTCAAAGGTCAAATCAGAGTTCCAGCTAAGTGCACGTTCCCTGTGTTCTGTGTTCTGTGTTCTGTGTTGCAGTCGGCCTCCTGATTCGTTCTTTCTGGTCCAACCAACAAGCTGCAGTTTCTGATTCTGTCTTTTTTTCTGACTAACAGATCAGAGGAGCAGAACAAAGAAGCTGTCAGGACGAATCTGATAAAAATGACTGTTTTTCTGTAGAAGTGAGTCACATCGATGCTGGAAAATCTGACGACAGAAAGTTTCTGTCCTTAACGTCCACATGGTGAGAACAGCTGATGATCTGAGCGGTGACGCCCCAAAGAGACAAAGTCTGTCTTCAGACTGATTAAATCCAAATTCAGTTATTATCAACAGAAACGTCTCTTTTAGAAATAATGATTCGTCTAAATGTTGCTCCGTGTGGGAACTACTTTCTTTTGAAAAAAAAAAGTTCCTTCATCTAAATGTTCTGTGGATTATCTTCAGTTACCAGGTCATCAGTTCTGTAAAGACACGTTTCAAATATATGTGACGCCCCACAAAAATATAGATTTTATTTACAGCACAAACAATAAACAGCTCGTCTCCATAAATATGAGCTATAATGAAGCAGGGACGGGAAATATTTAAAGTGACAAACCAAGAAAATAACCAGTGTGGAGCTGAACTGCTCCGTCAGGGAGACGGTGCAGAAATCTGCATCAAAAAGGTGAAACTGTCACAAAATACAAACGCAGATTATCAATAAATTTAATCAGTTTGTTCTGCAACTCAGTCCAGACCCAAATAAAACAGAAATACAAACATAAAAATACCAGCTGTCAGCTGCTCTCTCAGGTGAGTCTCAGCTGCTCTCTCAGGTGAGTCTCAGGTGAGTCTCAGGTGAGTCTCAGCTGCTCTCTCAGGTGAGTCTCAGGTGAGTCTCAGCTGCTCTCTCAGGTGAGTCTCAGGTGAGTCTCAGCTGCTGTCTCAGGTGAGTCTCAGCTGCTGTCTCAGGTGAGTCTCAGCTGCTCTCTCAGGTGAGTCTCAGGTGCTCTCTCAGGTGAGTCTCAGGTGAGTCTCAGCTGCTGTCTCAGGTGTCTCAGTGTCTCAGGTGAGTCTCAGCTGCTCTCTCAGGTGAGTCTCAGCTGCTCTCTCAGGTGAGTCTCAGGTGAGCTCTCCGCCCTCTTTTCACTTCCTGTTTGGCTCTTTGAGCATCACAGTCTGAGTTCCGTTTAGTTCCATTAAACTGTAGAGACGGTCGACATCTCACAAAAATATCTGTAAAGCATCTCGATTAGATTTTGAGGTGAACTGTTCGGTTAAATTCATTTTAGAGAGAAAAACAATCGAGGGGCTCAGATTACAGATGGAACCGATGCAGTGGAACGTTCTCCCTCCTGACGGGTTCTGTCTGTTCCCATCTGACTGCTGCTGAGCGACTCCCGACCACAACACCAAACTGAAAACAGGAACATGATGAACAATCATCACAGCGTTTCAGGAGAAACTTTCCTCGATTAGAAACTTTGGTTCAGCTCAGCGTGAAAACTCACGTGCTGCAGAGACCACCGGGCCTCACACTCACACAGAGTTAATCCCAGCTCAGTGTCGGGATGTCGACTCTGTTATGTTGACTTTATGACCCGGGAGCTGAAATAATGAGGAGGAGGAGGAGGAAAAGATCTTCTGATGATTAGGAAGCTGCGTGAAGCTCTAACAGAACATCTGCAGAACGTTCTAACATCAGTTCAGCTGTTCCTTCTCACTTTGAGACGACTGAAGCGAGACGAAGCCGATCATGTCGGTGATGGAGGAGGTTCAGGATGGAGAATTTCCTCCTGCTGAGTTCTGAGAGAGAAACAGAGGCCTCGTCAGACGGCGTGTTTCCGCTTCAGTGGAGCGACGATGAAGACGTCACCACGGTGACCTCGCACGTCCTGCATCACCTCGAGCGTTTTGTCGTGATTGTGGCGTTCAGGGCCCCGTTGATAATAATTGATAATAATTAAATAATTGATCAGAGGTTCAGGTACGTTCCTCTTGAAATATGTGACGTCGCTGACATGAGACTTTTCAGATCTTCTGTCTCTTCTGTCAGTCATCGAATCAAACCGGCCTCATGTTAAATAAACTGTTCTGATTGGTCCAGAGAGATGGAGGACAGGTAGAAGTCTGATCTCAGATCTGTCTGTTTGGTCTGTTTGTGGCACCTGACGGTTTGTGAGACTGCAGCTGGACGCTCCCCGGTTTTATTTCCCCTCTGCTTCCAGTGTTTGTGCTAAGCTAAGCTAACATGTCCTGTACTGACACACACACAGATGAAACTGACGGCTCATTTACTGTAACACACACACACACACACACACACACATTATTGCAGGTTATCCAAGTTCTCCTCGTGACTGTCAGCAGGCTGCAGCTCAACGTGGGAGTTCAGGTTTTATCTGCTGGATGAGAGGAAACATCCAGAAACACTCAGTGACTGTGACGTCCTTATTCAGCAGAGAAAATATCAAGAACTCCTTAATACCGCCTTAATACCACCACTGTTCAGACTTAATTAGCTGTAATAAGAATAATCTTACGTAAAAAAGATCAAAAGATCAAAGATTAATGTTCGTTACCGCCCGAAGAACAAAAAAGAATAAAACCGTCCGTCTTCTTCTTCTGAAGTCAACTGAGAGGACATTCTTCTTCATCATTTTGAGGATTTTTCTGCTTCATTTACAGTTAAAGTTTTATTTAAAGCAGTTAAAGTGGAGGATTAGAGGAAGTTTAAAACACGCAGCTGTGGAGGCTGCTGGTTGGTGGAATCAGTAGAAAAGATCACTGATGGTTGAGTCTCAGTCTCAGGACGTCAGAGATGACTGTTTGTTGTGTGAAGTAAAATAAGACGGTGCAGGAGGAGGCGGCGCCGTTCACGATGACTGAGAGGGAATATTTTTATGTATCAACGTTTTTTAGAAAAATCCTGCAGTTTGATTTAAAATCAATAAACAGACCTGCTTCATTCTGCTCATCAAACAAACAGCAGAACTTTGAGGAGAGAGAGAAATATTTTATTACAGGCTGGTGGAAACACCTCCATGTTTGAAATAATAATATTGAGTTCATGAGTTCAGCAGAACCACAACAAAGATTCATTTAACGTAAAAAAAAAAAGAATCTAATCACAGTTTAACAAAACTAGGTTTAAAAAATGAGTAAATTCAGATTTAAACTTAATGAAAAACTCGTCTCAGTTTCGTAAATCCAAGTTCAGTGATGAAAACTGAGATGAGGTTCAGGTGCTCTTTATTTCTTAACTGGGCAACATAGCACAGTTAACATCAAGTTGTTAGCTAGCTAGCTAAAAAGTTAGTTAGCCTTGTTAGCCGACTCATTATAGCTCAGCAGAGAAGAGACACATTAAAAAACTCAGCTGAGTCGAGTTTGTCTTTGAGGAACTTGAATATTTTGCCATGTCGACAGTTAAACCTCCTCAAATGTAAGTTTAACGTTAACGTTACTCGTCACACTTTAACACTTTACAAAAGTTTTTGCAAATCTCTGCATTCTGTTTTTTTATTTTTTTTATTTGTATTTTGTCTTGTTTTTTCCCTAAAAAGCAGCAGAATCCGTCTTAAAAACAAACGACTCAGATGTTGTATAATAATTCTGTTCTGCCTCATCACGTATTGATCTCTGATCAGTGTTCGTGGTTCGCAGCACATTGTGAGACTTTGATCCTACAGTTCTGAAACTGTCAGAAACTGTTTTTCTCAGGATGTTTTTGTCCTTCACACATTTCACCATATTTCGACTGTTCGTCAGCGAGTTTTCGGTGTGAATCCATTTTAATTTTCAGTCTGTGGAGACTCAGAACAAACAGATCACATGTCCCGTCGCTAACAGCAGAGCTGCTCTCAATATTTTCACGTCTTTCGGCTTCATTAGGTTTTGAAACGTGACTCTGCTGCTGCGGTCGACTCGCTGATGACGGACACATGAATCTTCTGTTCCACTGCTGCTGCTTAGAACAACAGTCATTTAAGTCCAGTGTTGCTTTAAAGAGTCGATTTTATTTAACCAGCTTCATGATGAAAATACAAAGATCCTGAACGCTGTTAAACTGAATCCCTTCTTTTCTTTTTCCTTCATTAATTCATCAAATACTGGATAAATTATTAGTTTGTAATTTATTAAAGTTTAAATGAGTTTTTGGGTTAAAACCTTTTTAAAATTCTCTTAAAACATCAGAATATTCTTATTATTACTTGTATTACTTATGTTACTTTTATATAAGTAATTTTATACTGAAATCTTGTTGAAAATGTATCTAATATAATTGAGCCGGTTACATTTTTACATATTTATAATATTTATATATTTATATACACATTTTTTTACATACGCAACCTGCTCTCATTATAATTACTTGGATGTTTCAAACAATTATTAATAAGTTAACTCTTGTATTAAGTGTTTTTTTAAATTGATTTTCACTAAAACAAGCCCTTAGCTTTCATTAATCTGTATGTTATATTATGAAATTCAGATTATATCGACCAAACTTTAGACACGGTGAAAATAAATAAATAAATAAATAAAAATAAGGTTCCTGTTTGAAAAGAAAAAGAACCAAACCGGTTGAAATGTGCCAAATTTTCCAAAAGCAATGAGCAATATTTGTTATTGTTTCTAAGGTCAAAATTATTGTGATCAGCTTATTTTCTAAATGCCTGATGTATCAGGGATTTTGCAGAAGTCTGAGAGGACCGAGCGGATCTGAGACAGTCGACAGACAGCTGAGCTCTGCAGGAGAGAGTCGGTGACAGACTGGAGCTTCTGGAGGAAGAAACGCCGGAGTCGCTCTGATGCCGACTTTATTGGCAGGAGGGGAGCTCAGCATTTGTTTTTTAAACTTTTTAAAACCTTTTAAAGAAATCGTGGAGAGCCTATTCTTTATTTTTGAAACTTTTGGAGTCAAAAGACAATTAATTTTCACTCGTGTTTCTCAACCCCCCTGCAGCAGCGATCCAGGAAGAGATCGTGGACCTGCGGACAGACCAGAGGAGAGCTCAGTGTTTGTTTTTTAAACTTTTGGGATTGTAAAGCTGTGTGCAGCAGCGACCACGGAGGAACAGGCCGCGCTGTTTAAGATAAATAGTCTCTGACTGCAGGAGAAATGTATTTGAAAGTGACTTTGTGAGAGTAAAGAGAGGAGGGACGTAAAGGAAAGAATCAATATCTCTGGTGAGTACTGACACACAAACACACAAACACAGGCTTTGGTATTTTTGGCTGCACTGAGTCAAACCATGTTGGGCTGATTTGCATTTTCATTACTGCTTTTATTACACCAAGCAGCATCCGAGATGGAGCAACTCTGGAGCAAAGTGCTCCTGATTCACCTCCGAGTGGCTGCGGTCACGTCTGAACAGCCTCATTTTCTCCCCTTTGAACATGCAAGTGAACAGTCGAGAGTTTTTAGCCTTTCTACCTACTGCAGCTTTAATTATGCAGAACTTTAAATGTTAATATAAATTAAAGAGGTGAGTTGTATAAAAATCCAGCCCTGTACAGTCCAGTACTGCAGAGACTGTTAACATTTTAATATGTGACTCAGTCTTGGAGCCTCAAGTGGCCCATTGAGGAACTGCAGTCAGTGTTGCCTTCACTGTTCAGTCCTGCAGTCCTGCTGCCTGAACGCCGCCTTAAATCTTCTTACTGTAATTTGTTAACAAAGTGCTTTTTGAATTAAGAGGTTTAGTTTTTTTGGCTTCAGTTGTTTAGTTTGTTTTCAGGGTGAATTAAGGATTAACGAGGTTTGTTTAAAGGGACTGACTGTGTTTCCTTTACTGGACAAACTAATATTTCCTGTTTGTGAAATGATCCAAACGTCTCCTCTTGTTCTCTCTCAATCAGCTGAAATCAAAGCTCAGAGAGATGAAGACGAGGAGGACAGTAAAGAAAAGAAATTCAAAACCTGACCTGATTTTTCACTTTGTCTCCACGAACAAAATGAAAAAACAAACAAAAAAACAAACCAATCAGTGCTCTTCTTTAATCTTTTTCTCTTTCTCCACACAACGCTGTCAAACTATTGACAACATGCTCACTTCAGGACAAATGTTTATGTGAAGTGAAGATTAACTGTGATTAATGTTCATGCCTCCACAGACAGGAAGTGACACGCTGCGTCTTCAGTCACTGATAAGACGATCGTCACAGAACATAAATCACACGTTTCAGTTTGATTTAAAATGTTTATTCAAAACTGTTAATCTCAAAACTTTCTGGCTCCGTCTGCGTCGCTGAGTGTCTGAGTTTCCACAGTTTTGAAAGCTGGGAGAGATCAACAGGAACAGACAAACACTGATGATGGGTGTTGTAGTCCTCGAGATGGTCTTGTCTCGCTGTCACACAAAGAGAACTCTGGGTTTTATTTCAAGACCACAACAGTCCAGTCAAGTTTATTCATAAAGCTTTGGGGCAGCTACACCCGCCCGATCGCACCGACCCCTCAGCCCCGAGCTGGGAAAAATTAGTCTGACTCAGACTGCAGGTATAAGTCCTGCCAAACACATGTTTGGATCTATTTTTCTATTTTCTGTCAGATTGTGACAGGATTAATTAATCAATTAATCATTTAGAGTCATTTTTAATTTTTAAAAAAAGTCTAAATTCTCTGATTTCAGCTTCTTAAATGTGAATATTTTCTGCTTTCTTTACTCCTCTGACATCAAACTGAGTGTCTTTCAGTTGTGAAACGAGACATTTTAGGACGTCATCTTGGCCTGTGATCAACATTTAAAGCAGCATAAACAGAACATGCTGACAGCAGAAGCTCAGATCGTTTGTCCCCCCGATCTGATTGGCTCTGTTCCGGCTCTGTGACCTCAGCTGACCATCGGATGTTTTATCTGAACCATGTAAACACTCGAATGTGTCGTCCTGATCTGATGTTTCACAGCGTGCAGTGTTTCAGAGGCTCAGACTGTCCATACAGGACACAGATAAGAAGACGGCGTCCACACAAAGACCCTGATTGTTCTGCGAGGACTCTGTGACACACATGGATCAGGTGTCTGCAGCTTTCTCCATCTCTGAGCTCCACCTGAGACCAGCTTTTTATATGGGGGGTTGGGGGGAGAAGTTATTTGGAGCATTTACACTAATCCAGGTGAAACTGATACAGGTGTTCAGACGTCTTCTCGCTCTGAGAAACTGAACTGACCGTTTTCTGCTTCAGCCATCACACTGATTTCCTTCCTCCTAGGCAGCCGCAGAGATAATCCATCACAACATCCAGTCTGTTTTTCTGTTGACAAAGCTGCATTATTATTGTCTTGTGTTAACGCAGCTGACCGCTCGGGGAACCCTGATGCGTTCAAGGACACTCTGACCATCCAGGGTTTGTGATTTTGCCTTTGAAAAATGATGCATTCATGAGTTGTGTTGACAGGAAGTCAAACCGAGGACACTTGAACTAACCAGACATGGACGTTCTGCCCTCGAAACGTCTCAAACTTCTTTCTGTTCCCTCGTACAAGTCAGACGCAGCAAACTCTTGAGACTGAAAAAACTTTTCCAAAAGTTTTCTAAGCCCCGCCCCCTTTCAGTTTCAGCCTGTCCGGGACAACAGATGACCACTGTGAAAGAAACATGGTGATGTGTTTGCTTGTGCCTCCAAAATGGTAACCTGACAAGCCAGATGGTTTGTTACACAGAACCATCTGGGAAGTCGTCCATGGAAACTGTTCGGAAAAGGGCAGGCACTTTAAAATAAATAAATAACACAGCCTAACTTCAGCCAATCGGATCAGCTCACCAAACTGAAGTTGAAGCTGGCTGAAAGAAGAGTGAAAACATCTTTTCCATCGATATAAGTCCTGTTCTTTGCTCTTCTCTCTATGCTAACCTCTTCAGGAGCTGCCATGGTTTGTTCAGGGCAAGTTGCTTCCATGGACGCTTCTTGCGGTCGGCGCAACTAAAACCACGCCCACAGCTGCCAGTAGTCCCTCCGAGGATGCTGATTGGTTTGCACCACTTCTGGTACAAATACAAATGATAACTTGGAGCCTAGTGAGATGGATTCTAATCTTCTTTCATCTTTTGATCTTGCAAATCCAGCTGCCTCATGAGGGAACCTAAACCAAAGGTCACCTGAGACGTGAGCTATGTTAGCACACTATGCTATGTTAGCATGCTAGAAATACTTCATGTTACTTTAAGCTCTCTTTGCAAAACTGGTGTCCCAAGTTGGCATCTTCTCTCTCGGCACGACCAGGTTTAGATCCTCCTCTTCTTCTTTTCCTGGGTTTTAAAATCCTCTACTGCAGGGCTTATTATTACTGCTTATTATTATTGTTGCTAATTATTCTTCAGGGACAGTGCATATTAATAAACATTTCTATAAATATGGTCGCTCTTGGTTTCCAGTGGTATAAAGTCCCACTGTTCTGGCGTTTCTCTGTTCCCCATTGAGGTCGACATCCCCTGAATCCTAGCTTCACCGCTACCAGTGTTTGAGTCGAGTGCCCTGTTTCTGCTGGTGAGGACGACTCCTGATGCTCCCGACGCTCTCGACGCTCTCGACGCTCCCGACGCTCTCGACGCTCCTGATGCTCCTGATGTTCCTGATGCTCCTGACGCTCTCGACACTCTCGATGCTCCTGATGCTCCGTTGATGGTCACTTTCAGGCTTGACGTGCTCTGAGATCCAGCGGTGTAGCCATCATTTACATGCTGGTGCCCGCATCCTTGTATCGTCTCTCAAATCTGCATCCACAGGTTGCTTGCGGGTCCACGTTGTTCTGGTTGAAACCAGGTGATTCTTGGATCCATCAAACGACGCTGCAGGCACGTTTTTTTCTCCTACAGCAGAGTACGCCATGTGTTCGACTCATGACTGCTTTATTACACCTGCGTAAATGAAACATAACAGATCGTAGCCATGGTTCATCTCTGCAGCGTGAATCCTGTATTCATGTTTGACTCACCGGCTCCCCCTCATGGCCTGGAGGCTTCTGTCTGGCTTTAAATCATATCATATCATTAAATCATGTATCCCTACAATATTAAATAAGTGGTCCTCAAAACAAAGCGACAATAATAGGAGTGTGTTTTGATTTGAACCTCTTGGTTCAGCTCTGTAGTGTTCGTAGTGTTAATGCCGGGCAGCAGCAGCAGCAGCAGCTCTGTGGGAGATTCAGCGTCCCAACACAGATCACATTCTTGCCCCGGTGGACACACAGGACGCCCATCTGATAAAAGATTCACAAAGAAACAAAACATCTGCTCCGGATTTCAGTTAGAAAGGCCAGAACAAGTTATATAATGTTAATAACAACATGTCAATCCATGAAAATATACACAGCAGATCCATTAGCTTCTCTCAATCAAGTTAAGATTATTAACAGCCTGTTTAACCTTCTGTGCCGCGCTGAAGACAGACGGGACAGATATGGAGCTGTTACAGTCAGAGTCCTAAAATCCTGGAGTTGAGTTTGCTTTTATTATTATTATTAATATTTCAGGTAACTGGAGTCATGTATCCCCACGGCTGTGCGCCGTACCCACAAAGACTTGTCGTCCACGTCGTTTCCAACACGGCTGCTCGAAATATTCTCCTCCTCTTGAGTTTGGAGCCTCATTTGTTGCGTTTATTTCCACATTGTACCGGTGTGTACTCTCATGCTTCACAGTTTAACTTGTAACCGGCGGGTAAATCAGAGAAATTGGACTTTTCTCTAATTAAAAAATGATTCAAACAATGAATTAACCCTGTCACAATCTTGTCAATTGAAAAATAGGTTAAAACGTCCGTGTGCTCCACCTGTTTTCACATGTTTGAACCCATTTTTAAACTAGAGATCAATCTGGCAATCATTTTTCCACTAATCGATTGATTGTTTGGTCCATAAAATGTCATAAAATGTTGAAAAATGTTGAAAAATGTTCAAGACGACGTCCTCAAATGTCTCGTTTTGTCCACAAACTCAAAAATATTCAGTTTCCTGTTGGAGAGTAAAGAAACCAGAAAATATTCACATTGAAGAAACTGAAATCAGACTTTTTTAATTAAAAAATGACTCAAACTGATGAATCAGAATCAAAATAGATGCAGATTAATTTAGCAGCAGTTGAATGTTGGTTTGGTTTGTCCAGCTGCTCCGTCCTTTGTTGTGCGCAATTTATTGATTGATTGATTGATTGATTGATTTATAGACAAAAAACTTCCACCCAGTGGAGCTTTTTTTTTCCACTGTAGGTCATGATAATGAACATGCACTGTGCATGGTAGGATGTCATTATTTATTTAAAAATGTAATCCGACTGATTGTCCTCATTTTTCCGATTACTTTCTTTTTGTATCCAGATTACATCATTCTGTTACATGTAATCCATTACCCCCTCCAGCCTGGACTTCAGGTTCCATCCCTGAAACTCGCTGCTGCTGCTGCTGACGCTCTGTTCCTTTAAACTCAAACTCCAGAAATAGAAGCACTACTGTTTTTAATAAAGATTACATGTTTTTTTCATCTGGGGAAAAAGAAACCGGTCTGGATAATATCACACTGATCAGACATAATAATCATCCAATGTTCCATCTCGTGTCTCGTTATACAAAAGCACCTCTGAGCTACAGAAAGATGCTCCTGATACTGATCGGCTGAAATCTGCCTGGCAACAGGACTGTTTTGACTGAAGCTTCCATCATAGTGAAAAGTGTTCTTAAGAGTTTCTGAGAAGCTGAGAGCATGAAGAGAAAGTGGATCCCTGATTCCAAGAAATGAGTTGATTTTCCATCTGAAACAAGAACCACACACACAGATTTGCTTTAACACATTGTTAGTATTAATATTTAATATGTCTCTGTGATTTATCTGTGAATCTATCTGGACCTTTTTCTATCTGTCTATGAAAGCTTTCAGAAAATCCTTCGCTCCAGTTACATTCCTCCCCCGAGACATTTTCTTCGCCCTTCTCATTTTACCAGCTGCATGCTGGGAGCCGGCCAAGCTGAATTCCTGACCTGCCCGCTCTGCCTGTATACCTGCAGCACAGGTACGCTCCTCTGTGAGCCGGTAACATTACCGAGCTGACCCTGAGCTCCGCCCGGGCCCTCCACAGTAACCTCAGGAGCCTCAGAGGTGACAGAACGAGGCTAACGTGAAGAGTCCTGCGGCCAACACGTGACAGAAACCTCGTGTACGGTTAAAAATCTGTTTGACACAAACATGCAGGTGTCTTTCGTGTTTGTTTTGGTGGCCATGCAACACTGAAACATGTCCTGTTTTCTGTTTTTCAAGGCACTTTTTGTGCATTTAGTCGGTAAAGATCAAGACAATACAACCGTCCATCCATCAGTTTTTCCAGACGCTTCACCAGAGCGCACCGCCGAGCGCACCGTGGAACGCACCGCGGAGCGCACCGTGGAGCGCACCGCGGAGCACACTGCGGAGCGCACCGTGGAGCGCACCGCGGAGCGCACCGTGGAGCGCACCGTGGAGCGCACTGCGGAGCGCACCGTGGAGCGCACAGGGCCGCTGACGCTTGTTTCTGTCTCTGACAGGCTCAGATTGTTCTTGTTGGCGTCACCGCTGCCTGCAGTCTGAACGTAGCCTGAGAGTGTGGAGGATCCAGAACCATTCACTGGTCAGATGTGTTCTGGTTCTGCCCCGAGTTCTCATCCCAGTTAAACAAACTCAGAGTATCCAGAGAGACCTGATGTGTTCTGGTCTCCCTCCCAGCTGGACACGCCTGGAGCATCACTAACATGGTGAGCAGGAGACACCGTGATGAGGATCCAGAACCATCTTAACTGACTCCCCTCAATATGAGGGAGCAATGGTTCTGCTCCGCGCTCTTTCCGGATGTCTGAGTACTTCATCCTGTCTCTAAATAGAGCCTTCAAAATAAAAGCCCAAGCTACTGTAGATCTCTTGGGTAACTCCTAAGCTACTATTTTCAGCAGGTTTTGCAGCCAAAGTTCAACTAAATTGAACTTGGACTTTGGAATTTCTGGAGTTTTGTAATTCTACTCACTGATCCAGATGCTGAACCCCTGCGGCTGACTGACTGAATGAAATTAACCCTTAAACGTGATCGTTTTTACCTTGAGTAGTATTTTATCATGAACACCTGGTGCACCTGACAACATGCTTGCAGGTACCTTCTCTTGCAGACTTTTAAACTTCTATAAAGTGTTGGTGTAAACTGGTGACGTTGGCCAATAAAAGCACAGAATAATGTCACCAGCACGCCTGTAAATATGGAAGTAGAACGAAGAAAAAAAGAGACCTGATGGTGTCGGTGCCGTCAGGTCAACAGTGAAGTCGGTCCGAACACCTCTGCAAGCCGTGAAAGACGGTGAGCCTGCCGTGTCTCCTTGGTCAAATCACAGCAAGAATTTATGAGTATAATCACTTAATCTGGCACAGTGAGCAGATTAAGTGATTACACTGTGTTGTGTTATTGTGATTCTGACACAACAGTGAAACCAGACACCCTGCAAAGTGAACTCACTTCAGCCTTGAGCTCCTTCTGGATCCCTTTTTAGATAACGTCAGGGTCGAATGTGCTCCAAACAGGCGTGGACGTGGTCAGCGGACACACACAGGACAATCTGCACAGACCTGCACAGACCTGCACAGACCTGCACAGACCTGCACAGACCTTCACAGACCTTCACAGACCTGCACAGACCTTCGCAGACCTTCACAGACCTGCACAGATCTGCACAGACCTTCACAGACCTGCACAGACCTTCACAGACCTGCACAGACCTTCACAGACCTTCATAGAGTGGAAACTGGGTTTACAGGTGAAGGAAACAAATTTCACCGGCTCGTATGTGTGACCTCATTCTTTCTGCTTAAAGCTCAAAACCAAAATGAGGGTTGGAAAGTAGATCGACTGGTCAGTTGAGAGTCTTCAGTCTTCAGGCTCGGCTCCTTCTTCATTACAATAGTCTGAAACAATTCCCACGTTACCGCCGACATCGTTCCGATCTGCCTCCAGATCTCAAATCACGTCTCGTCCTGACTCATGAACAAAACCACATCATCTGCAAAAAAGTGGAGGTGAAATCCTGATTTTATCACGAGTCCCTTTTCCACACACACTGCAACCCCGAACTTATCTCCACATAATGTGGAGCATCTGTACAACATTAAACAGACTTTACTCTGCCAGATGCAAAGTCCAAATCCATGTGAGCCACAGGTGTAAATAAACTGCAGCTGCTTCGTATTCCTTTCTGTTTGCTTCTATATTGCTTTGATATTGTGGATACATCATAATATATTTAATGTCAGTGCAGAAACAGTCCTGCTCCACCCAGACGCCTGAGCGACTTGTGGGAGCAAATGTGTGCTTTTACATCCTCACTTTTTAAACATTTAAGCTGGTTTGATAATAGCATCTAAAACCATCGCACACGGTCGACGGTAAATTAACAATGTTAGGAGTTTGTGTTAAATCCGGCGTGTATCTGGTCAACTAACCAGCACCTATTTTAGACAGAAATCTTCATTTCTGCAGCAGTTTACTTCTCGTTCCTTCTGTCTTCTCCCAGTAAAATAGCACAGCTCACCAATGGAGGCTGGTAGAGTTCAGGCAACAAAATTCAAAATGTAAAGTTTGCACCAAAATACAGTTTATCTTTATGGATTATAGATGCTGAATTGATAAAAAGACTGTGGATGTATGACACCTTTAAAATGTCATATTTGGAGCTTTTGTTACATCAAACTGGTAATCTGTATATTTTTTAACAATTTGTCGCGCATCCATATGAATTGTCAGTCGTTATTGAAATACACTTAAACCTTTTTATTTTAATCAACAAAATAACCAAAAGCTCCAGAAAGTATTTTTTCAGTGTGATTTCGATAGATGAAATACTAAAGAGGAGGTTTCTCCGACAACGTGAGACGTGTTTTTACCTGCAGATCAGCCCTCAGGCTTCACTGACATCATGACATCACAGATTCAGTGACAGCAGGTGATATATGTGACAAACATGTCAAGTCATCTCATGTCCTCCGCGTCCTTTGTGTCATCGTTTCTGTCCTCCATCGGTCCGGCGGTCACGTGTACGGAGCTCGCTGAACAAACAGGAAACAGAGAAGCTGATTGTCTGTCCTGCCTCGCGGCAGCACAGCGCCCCCGTTTGCACGTCTCACATTCACTTCAAGAGTATCAGAGTCAATAATCCAGTCCAGTAAGAGGAGGTCTTTTATGGAGGAGTCCACTTGGAGGACACGTTGACAGGGACTCGTGGACGAGTCTGCACGGACACAACAAATTAGAGGCCGATCGACGTCCGTACAGAGCGTACGTGTACCGTAAACCTTCTGATGACAACATTTACATCACACACACCTTCACACAGGACAGAGGTCAGAGGTCAGCAGCCGTCAGGATCCTACGAGACATTTTTCACCAAAAAACTTTCAAAAAATCTGTCTGGAGTCACAACTTTTCTTTTGTTTGATTTTACGTCCACAGCGACGAACCAGTTAAAAAAGGTTGGACTCAGTTTACACTGTAAAAAAGTTGTTCAGTCACATCTAGTGAATTTCCTGTTATGCGTGACAAATAGTAAAATAATTTACAATGATGGCGAGCATATCATTAATATATAAAATGAATCAAATAACCAAAACCAAACAAAAGAAAAAGTAATTTTATTTTAGTAAAATAAAATTTAAAAAACTAAAGTCGACTCCCTCCTGAACGACAGCAGCTCCCCGACAAAACACCACAACAAACAAAACGCTGCGGTGCCATCGAGATTTATAATTCAGATCTTTTATTTTACTGAAAACTAACGTCCATGATGAGCTGGTTTCTTCTTCAGCACTGAAAGTTCCACATAAAAATAATAGCTGAGACAAATCAACATTTAAAGCAGCAGATTTTTGAGTTTTGGGCCAAACTTTAAGTCTTGAACTTTGAAATAAACTTTATAAAGTTTTGCCGACCTGTAATCTTTAGCAGAGATCATTTACTTTCTTATATACACATATATGAATATGAATATGAATATGTATGTGTATGTATACGTTCTCCTGCTCTGTCTCACACAGGTTTCTGTGTACTTCTCCTCCATTTATTCAGCTCATGAGTTGCTCATAAGTTTGTGATCAGGCTATAAGAAGGTTTGTCCCCCCCTCCCTCCCCGTCCCGTCCCGTCCCGTCCCCTGCCTCAGTTTGACCCTCTTAGCTGTAGTGAAAGCGACCTTTAGCCGCTGGGCCGTCACCGACTCGCTCTCGTTTCCTTTTGGAGGCACAGAGCCGAGTAAGAGCAGCGCCTGCTCCCAGACTGTTATTGATCTGTTCTACGTCCATCTGCCAATAAGAGGCTCGGACACTTGAGGAACATGTGGACAAAATCACCTTGTTCTGTTTGGTTCTGCCAGCAGAGGTTTGAATGACTCAGTCCTGCCCTATGAGACAGACTTTCCTGGTCTAAACAAAATTGGACAACACGAGACACTGTTTAGTTCTGTGATTCCCAAACTTTTCTTCTGGGACTTTTTAAAAATGACAAACATCATGACCCAGTTTACAGTCGGTCTCATTAATAAATGTTGGGAGAATAAATTTCTGCATAAATGAACGTTTCTGTCCATCATTACTGTCATTTCCACATCACTGACACTTTAGTCTTTTAT
>JAJHUR010129318.1:0-11385 GCA_027495735.1 Lutjanus campechanus | reverse complement strand
GCAGGGCGTGTGTGTTGTGCGTTGTTTTGGGGGATGACCTGAGGCTCCTGTGGTGAATTTCACATCAGTGCAGCATCGCATTCCACCAGGCCTTTTGAAATGATGTGATTTGTGTGGACTCATAACGAAGAGTGGACCGAGTGAAGCTCCACAACATGGAATTCAAAGTGAACATAAAAATAGCTTCATGTTCTACTAAGATGCAGAGACAAGGGTTTGTGTCTTGTCTCAGAGCAGCAGTTACTGTTGGATTCTTTAAATAATTAGGCAATCTCCAAGAGGCGCACATGCACAAACACACAGTTGTGTGCATAACGTCTTTGAAGGTGGTGGGTAACAATTATCTGTACTGAAGACACCACTACAACTAGCAGCTACTCTGCAAGACCATCCCATACTCACTCCCAACACGTTAAATTCGGCATCTTGGTCAGAACCCCTCTAGCGTTGCTCTGTGTGCTGTAGTGAGGTGACGTAGTATTAGGAGCGAGAAAGTCCACATAGAAAGAAGGTGGGGTGGATGAATGGGTTCAACAAACACAGGACTGGGGTTTGTATCCCATGTAAAACCTGTTTTTAACTTACATAATGTATGTAGGTTATGTTGAGTTATTTAGAGGTCCAGAGGTCCATTAGAGGATTTTTGGGGATTCATTGGCAGAATATGGCATAAAATGGAATATGATATCCATAAATATGTTTTCATTAGTGTATAATCACCTGAAAATAAGAATCGATTTGTTTTTGTTACCTTATAATTAGCCATTTGTATTTTTAGAGGGCATGGGTCCTCTTTGAGACTGCTATGTTTCTACCAAACCTAACACTGGCTCTAAAGAGGGCCTTTCGCATTTTTGCACAGTTTCTCATGCACACTTGGAAGGGAAGGTTGCAACGAGTTGTATTCAGTTGGTTGCAATCCACAATCTCACCACTAGACGCCACTAGTCTTACGTAACTCAGTGTACTTATTTTAACCCCAACCATTCAGTTAAATGAAATTCAAGCAATGTTTATTGTCCCTGGAGGCTAATTCTGTTTCAGCATGAGAACATAAAAACATAATCAGCAATAACTACATGAAACATGCACTGTACATTCAGCAGTGACAAAGACCCTAGCATCAACAGAGACACAGTGCAATGAATTTCAAAAAGTGCAAGTAGAAGAATGTGCAAAGTGCAAACATAAAAGATGGACTATAATTCCTTTTTAATGGCAACAAGTGCCTTAGGAATGAAAGAGCCTTGAGCTCTAGAGGTCCTAAACCGAGGGACTTTGTACCTCCGCCCAGAGGGCAAAAGGCGTAACTCTTGGTACCAGGGGTCTGATGGGTCGGCCAGGATGGAGGTGGCCTTTCTGACCAGGTGTCTGTTATAGTGAGGAGACTCATCTGGGACACTCCTCTAATCTTAGAGCAGGAATTCACCACTCTGTGCAGCTTTATCTTACTCCTCACTTTAAGATTCCCAAACCAGCAGGCCAGTGCGAAAGTCAAAATAGATTCAATAAAAGATCTATAAAACAGAGTCATGACCATTGTAACGACATTAACAAACAAGTAACAATTTCCCCCTGGGGATTTCTGGTTCTGATTCTGATTAAAAGAGTTCAGCATCCTCAGTAAAAACAGTCTTGGTTGTGCTCTTCACATCCCAATGGAGTTTATTGTCAATATCTGTGTTCAATCAATCAACACTGTCTTTGTTTAGTAGTTTATGTGCCTTGTGTCTACCAAGATGTTGCACATTTATTGCTACTAACTTAACCATGGAGACCTGCAGTTGCAAAACTGATGCTAGAGGGGTACCTATAGCATCACAGTTAGAACCGTAGGGCTGCTGACCAAACTGCCTTATTTGACACATCGGGGGTGAGAATGTGTTGGTGGGACTGTACTTAAAGCGATATTCCACCCTAGAATGATAATCCACTCAATATGTACTCACCCCTATGCTGATGTGAGGATGGGTGAAGATCTTCAGTTCACAAAACAATCCTGGAGTTTCAGCAGAAAACAGGGTTGCAGCCAAATCCAGTACCACGTATAAAATGTAAAAAAAAGAGAAAAAGAACACAAAACAAACAAAATGTCTCCATCCTGCTCATGTGGTGTAATCCAAGTGTCTGTGAGCCGCGACAATGTCAACTGTAGCCTCCCAGATAGCATGTAAACATGGCGTTGATGTATCACGAGACTTCGTATATCTCTTAATGGATGCACGTGTGAAAATATCACAAGATCTCTTGTGCATCTGGCTCGAGTCTGAGAGGCTACAGTTGACATTTCGGCTAAAAACACACTGTAAATGGCGTCTTTTGTGGTTAAATTCTAATGTCGCAGCTCACGGACACTTGGATTACACCACACGAGCAGGATGGAGACATTTTGTTTGTTTTGTGTTCTTTTCTGCAATGCTGTTTTCTGCTGAAACTCCAGGATTGTTTTGTGAACTGAAGATCTTCACCCATCATCACATCAGCATAGGGGTGAGTACATATTGAGTGGATTATCATTCTGGGGTGGAATATCACTTTAAGCACAGCGCTGCTTTGAGTTTGATGCTAATAAAGTATAAAATGTACCATGTTCATCATCTTAGCATAGCATGTTAGCTTGCTAACATTTGGTAATTAATAATAATTACAAAGTACAGCTGCTGGAAATTACATTAATTTTGCAGCTCATAAACCAAAGTATAGAAAGGAGGTGGAAATGTCAGAGAATCAATCAAGTTATTGGGATACATCATCTTGCAACCAGGAATGTCTGTACCAAATTTTATTCAGATGCATCCACTATGTCTTGCAGAGAAAACTGACCTTGTGGTGGCACAAGATGAAAAGTCAGAGGATCACAAAAGTTGTTACAATTCATCATCTGGGGACCGTGAATGTTTGTACTAAATTTCATGGCAATTCACCCAACAGTTGTTGACAGCCCTCAGTCTGGACACAAGTGCTGGACCATCTTTTCACAGAATTTTCCAAATTCAGCTTTATGTCTGGTGAATGTACTGCAGCTAAACACATTTTCCATAATAGGACAACTGCACTGTGTTTTGCTGTTAAATTTAGTTAGTAAAGTGAAATTCAAAACAGGATGCCAACAATCATTTCTCTTCAATCTCTTCTCTTTTGTCACCACTCTCCATCCATTTACCGCTCTTGCTGTTGTGATAACAGGGGAAATGAGTCTGCATCCTTATAATGGAGATTAATAAGTGATATTAGAAAAAAGGATTGCCAACATTTATCATTTTTTCAGCTTTTCCCACTTCTTTTCTTTCACATTTCTTCCCTCCTTCCATTGCAATAATCAACCCAATAAGTGAGTATGTAATGTTGGAAGATATTTGATGACACAGTGTTGTAGCAGACTTCCTGTAAGTGCAGTCATATCCAAACCCATTAGATAATGGAGCTAATATTGTGATGGAGCAGATAATGCCACCCTCAGCTCTACTTTCCTTACACAATGTGGAATATATGGATTTGAAACATTTCCTGGACACTCAGTTTTAATTGGCTAGAAAGCATCAATAATATTTCAGCGTTATTACAACTATTTAAAACATCTTACCGTTGCATATTCTAAAAAAAAAACTGACATAAAATAGTAAAAAGCAAGAAAGACTGCTAGCTCATCGTCTTCAGACAGCTGTGTTCTACCCGTTTCTCTTGTAATGAGGCTGGATTGGCCTTATGCAGGACAGACACAAGACAAATGCACAGGGGAGGATGTCTGCAGTGGCTCCAGTATACAGTATACAACACTAATAGCAGATATATGCAGATCACACGGATGCCAGATAGTAACAACTGCTCTTGGTCTAACAAGCTGTGTAATAAATGATCCCCTCATTCTGCAACAAGCTCCACTGCGCACAAAAAATATTGCTGCTGTCAAATTGTTTTAATATATTCATTATGCGCAGCTACCAGCCTCTTCTTCTCTGGTGCTGATTGGTCACCATCCCTCCGTTTTAATGAGGAGCTCGTGTCGGACACGGACAATTACGTCTCCTGGATCAGTGCTGGTCCTCATTGTTTGGTTGCAAAAATAATGCTTTATCCGAGACACTCTGAGATTAATGATGTGTACATTTTTACATAGATAGCCTCATATCTAGAATTATATTGCTGCTGTCATTTGTTGTTTGATATATTGCTGGTGTCAAATGAAAAGAGAACACATGTTTTTAGGCATGTTTTAATGTTGTAGCTCTATAGGCGGCGATGTCTGTTGGTTGGACTTCTGCTTTTTGTCCAGACTGAAACATCTCAATCCCGATGATTTGTCACCGTTCCATCAGAATCTGATACTGAAGCACAAGGTACCCTTTAGCAGTTGTATCTGACGCAGCCACAAAGCCTTTTAAACACTTTATTAATGCTGTGAAACAGTCACAGTTTGGGTAGGTTTAGAATAAACCTACCCATAGAATGTTTGGCATTACAATAACTACCAAACCTCACATAACCTAACCTAACTTGACATAATATAATGTAATGCAACATAACCTAACGTAATCTAATGTACCCTAACCTAACCTGGCCTGACTAAAGGTAACCTAACTAAACATAACGTAATCTAATATAACCTAACGTAACCTAACCTAATATAACCTAACATGACCTAACCTAATGTAACGTAATCTAACCTAACCTAACCTAAGGTAACTTAAAGTAACCTAACCTAACGTAAACTAACGTAGCCTAACCTAATATAACCTAACATGACCTAACCTAATGTAACGTAATCTAACCTAACCTAACCTCGCCTAATCTAACGTAAAGTAACGTAACCTAATATAAGGTAACCTAAAATTACCTAACCTAAAGTAACCTGATGTAATGTAATCTAACCTGACCTAACCTATCCTGGCATAACCTAACGTAAACTAACGTAACCTTAATGTAATCTAATGTAACATAACCTAATGTAACCTAACTTAAGGTAACCTAACATGACCTAACCTAACGTAATCTAACGTAACCCAACCTAACCTAAAGTAATCTAACGTGTTATGTTACGACTTAAGTTACATGATGAAAGTCACATGACAAAAGCAAGTGATGCACAAAACGTTATGTACACGTAAACTTTTAAAATTAACTTTGTATAACATTATATTTTCACATAGGACACAAAGCCCATGGCGTCTGATCCCCTGATGGGTTTACATTTAAGTCACTCGAGAAGCCTGGGGCATTGCTTTCAGTCACTAACAGGTACCTTGTGCATCTTTATGAGTCGCCGAGGGGCGGTGACAAATCATTGGTATGTGACAAGTTGGGAATGAGACCAGGGCTGCAACTACTGAATGAATTGCCATGAAACTTTACTCAGACATTCATGTCTCCCGGGACCATGGACCGGGACCATCATAAAGTGGAGCAAATATATGCTGAAGATGAAGGAAGAGGCCTGTGTTTGTCGTGCCAGTGAAGGTAAACAAGTAGAAAAAAGGGTCATTCCCAGAAGTTACATGTTTTTATTTAGTGGCAGCAGTAGTGTGGGACTCCATAGACCTTTTTCAAAGCAGCTATTTTGGCATGATACAGTAAACACAGGTGTTACCAATGATGCTAATTATCCATTCAGGTCAAACAGAGTCACGGCTATGTGGCAAGTCTATTTTTGACGGATGCCGCGTCAATTAACACAAAGCAGCTTGAACGGGCAGGAAGTCAGACACAGAAAAAGCAGGGAGAATCTGGTTAATTTTCAAAATAAAAGACCCCTTGCAGACTCACGATCATAAAGACAGACAGAAAAGAAACTATTTAACCAGCTAGCCTCCTTATCCATGGTAGAAGCACAAAGACTTAGGACAGAGCACCTAATCAACAAAATCTGAGCAAGTAAACTTAATCAGGCATGCAAAATGCTCTGCTGCTTAAACGCTTGTGAAATTATGAACTGAAAAAAAGAAAATTTAGCATAAAGTTGTAATGCTGCAGAATATTGTGTATGTTGTCATACATGTTTTCTTGCATGCCAGCTAAATGCTTTTATATGATTGAAAGTTACTTTAAGTTCAGTTTAACTTCCTTGTCAGATTTAATTTTAGTTAATGATCAAACACATCTCATGGCCTCTGTAATGATTTTATTTTGTATTTAAAGGTCTCGCTCACCTACACAGGTGTTTTGAATTATTCTGTCTAACTGGACCACTGCTCAGGTTGATAGTGACGGAGACATGCTTGGAAATTTACCAAACTTCACTGACGATAAAGATTTAAAAAGTGAGGAAGATGTCAGGAAAGCACAGATATAATCAGGAGTGAAGACGTAAAACACCTGTGTTTGCCTGTGTGACATCAGCATGTTTTCTCTCTTGGACCAGTTTGGTCCTTGGGACCTGTAATGCTGCTGACAGTGATATTGGCATTAGAGCCCCTGACTGTGTTTTCAGAGGTTATAAGATAAGGTGATTCAAAAATAATTTCTCCATTAGGCTCCAACACTTGCGCCTGGTTGCAGCTCAGTGATGAATGAATGTGTTAGCGGAGTCGTTGCTCCATGGAGACGTGCTGCTGGTGTCCATTAGTTTTCATCATGTCGTCCTCCTGGCCAATAACAAATACTGTCTGGTCTCTGCTGTGAGGAGCCAGCTGACACTCTGATGTATTAATTGGTCTGGATAACGAGCTTCATCATCACAAGAGACACCTCCCATGTTACGACTGACCCAGAGCTCTGTGTGTGTGTCTGTAAAGTGTGTGAACGGACATGTGTGTTCAGTTCACCTGTGTTTGTATTTGACTTTGTGGTTATTAGCGAATGCATGATGTCAATGCATTATGTCCTCACAAGTATAGAAATACAAATGTGTGTGTGTGTGTGTGTGTGTGTCCTATAAAAATGTATTGTCCCCTTGACTGTTGTCATTTGCGCCGGTCTATTTCTGTGCTCACCTCTGACTGTTTGGCTTTGACTTTGCTGGAGCACATTACCATCACAAAGAGCCAGTTAATGTGCGCGTGTCCCGCTGCTCCTCCTCAGAGATGAGCCTCTGACCCACTAACAAGTCCTTGATTCACAAACACACTCACAGATATTATTAACCTGCTGCTGCACTGGACTGCTGTCTAACAGCGACTGGCATTGTGTCCATTGCGCTGCACTTGTAGCCTCTATTTTCAATAAATGTAGAAAGAAAAAAAGAGTAACTTCCCAACATGATTAGAGGTGAAAACAATTTTTTTTAATCCCCAAAGTCCCAAGTCCCTCTAAAATATCACATTTGAACGCAATCTCCACAAATGCTTTAAACCCGGGGTTCTTAAAATGTGGCCCGCAGGCCAATAGTGGCCTTCAAAAATATTTAGTACGGCTTCGAAAATGACATGAAATACATGCATCATATTTTAATCATTCAGTTCCAATGCTTTAATTTCCAGTAGCCTACATTTAATGTAATTAAATAATGTGATTTAAGCGTCTGTAAAAGGGCGGCCAGATGTTGCATCAGAAGGATTAAAATGTACAGAATAATTTAGAGATACGTCAGGCTCTAAATCGGATTATTTGTCATTAATATCACATCAATTACAGATTCTATGGATGATATGATGCACAGTGTCCCAGCTGTGTTTACAAGACTCATGAACCATTACATATAGGTAACAGGTGGTAATTTTAAAGGTGTCTCAGCAGTTTACAATCATATATTTCAGATATTTTTTGGCACAAATTCCTCCTGCGGTGGCAGCCGCACACTCCATCATCTGGTTTAAACTGGTCAAATGACATCAACGATCTGTTAATTGACCCTTCGCTAAGCCCCACCTCCAACAGCAACTGTCCAATCACAGCTTAGCAACTGTAACTAGAGTTGACAAGCTTTTAATTTCTCTACATGTTGATGCAGGAGTGTGCAGGAGGCTCAGAGAAGAGCGACACTTGGCTTTTCATGAGTCTGGACGGTGACGTCTTTTCTGTAGTCTCTCAGAAACGTGAAACACAAGAGGACATGTGTGGTAAATGGATTAAACTCTGTCTTCATCTGCTCTAACATAAGCTGCGAATGTTAGCGTGTCCGGCTAACTAACACTAGCTTACTAGCTGCAGTAACTTTGCCTCCAGACAAACTTGTTAAATACCGCCGCATCTGCATTCGTTCTGTGGGGCTGTCTCAGGTCGCTGTCTCAGGTCTAAGCCCAGTTAGCTTAGCGCTTATCCCAGCTATCTTCCACAATCACGGTCCGGCTGGTCTGACTAAGTGACTTGTCTCCAGGTCTGCTGCACTAATCGAGTCTCTGCATCCCAGATATACCTGCTGTATTTCACCATCCGACCAATATTTGCTGAGTTGTAAGCTAGCTTTAGCCTCAATCTTTTAGCATCAACATTACACCATGTGTGCACCTGTCAGGTAACTTTACATTTACACTTTCACAGTGTTCTTGTTTCAAAACCTGTCAGATGGAAACATTAAAACAGACTTTTCGGTTGAGTCAAGGACTTAGCAGTAGCTCACATCAGCCAGCTACACTTATTAAATATGCTTGTGAGTCATTATTTTAGCCGACAAAATCCTCCATCGTCAGCTAGAAATGAGAAGCTGCTTTTGTTTACGTCTGTAAGGATTCAAAGACCTCGTGTTTCAACAATTACCCATAAATGCAGTGCGAGAATGGAAAGTTTGGCAGACTTAGCAACAGTAACTAAGGAGGGCGGGACTTAGCAAAGGGTCAATTTGGATAGCCTAATCAGTGCAACAGACGATCAACACAGGTGATTTAAGATATACGATAGGCCTACAGAAATACTTACATTGGGGATTAAGGGATCTCTTTTTTCATGCTTTTGCATGATACGTAGATTTAATTTTTTTACACAAATAGGCAAAATCGCTCTAGCTCCATGGGTT
The DNA here is from genome assembly GCA_027495735.1 of Lutjanus campechanus. Lineage (NCBI taxonomy): Eukaryota > Metazoa > Chordata > Actinopteri > Lutjaniformes > Lutjanidae > Lutjanus > Lutjanus campechanus. The sequence goes on along the minus strand of JAJHUR010129318.1, from coordinate 2,501 downwards.
TGTTTCCCTTGCTCAAATGTTATCCTCTTATCCTTTCTTTTCCTTTCCACAGCTCTCTTTCCTGCTTTTGTGTTACTTGTTCTCCTCTGTTGTCAACTTTATCTCAATTTCCTCTTATCCCTCTTCTTTCATTTCCCTTTATACCTCTCTTGTTCTCTCCTCAGTAGTATAGGACATGTCTAGCCTCGTGACAGATAGCTATCATTTCTGCCTGCTCTAATTCACGTTGCTCCAAATAGCCAGCAGTGGGTCGCAGCCTAAATTGCTGTAACTCCCTTCTTCTCCGTAATGGGTTCCTGTCACAGAAAGCAAACAGACACGGCAAGTTTTCACCAAAGAAACCAGAACTTATTCTGATGCTTGGAAACTTCATTGGCAGGCATTCTGGCGCTGGTAAATGGTCTGATCAATACCGCACATCCACACTCAGCAGCTGTGTTCCTCTCTATATTTGAAAAGCCTAATTTTTTACTTTAAAGCAGGGGTCTTCAGTATTTTTCAGGCCATTGCATTAAATATTTTCAGGTCTTTCTCTTGTTTGTGCTCACCTGTTATAGCACGGCTAATGTGAGGTGCATTAGCCTCACCCGAAGCACTTTTGCTGGTGGTTTCTGAGGTGGCGGGCAGGTCAGAGTCTTGCTTGTGAAAGTTACAAAACAATCCATTGTGGCTTACAAGAGAGTCTGTGCACTTAGGATAATTTACCATTATGGATTCATGGGTAGGCCTTTTGTGGGGTTTTCTGTGGGGTCATGGACTCCCTGTTGAACACCCATGTTTTAAAGTCAAAGACATAAACAAATCCACATGCAAAGTGTCAGCCTTCATCTGATGAAAAAGTTCTGTCGCAAACAAATTGATTTGCTCACTATTCTGCAGCATAAACTTTGGAGCAGCCCTGTGTGCACAAAGTGCACAAAATCAGTAACAGTAACATCTCATTGTTGGGTTGAAAATTTACTGTGCATTTACTGTGAGTTAGGCTAAGTTAAACTGTTGTTCACGTATTTCTGTGTTCGTGATTTTTTGGGCTGACCTGAAACACGGCTCGGTGACGAAACCATGGTCCCCCAACACTGTAGAAGCCCCAGAAGAGAAGCGGTCAGTTATGAAAGAACCTCCGGCGACTCTCTCAGTCCGAATCAGCCCGACAGTACAGTTCAGCTCACTTCAGTTCCAACAACCCGACACAGAATTTAAAAAATACCATCCTGTCACCGTCCTCTGGCTCTGGTGGCTGAAACATGTCTGGACATCTCCCATAGAGCTGCTCAGGTCGTTTTCTGGTCATAGTGGTGTTTGACACTGAGCAGCAGAGTGAACACACCCCCAGAGAAATCTGCTCATTATTCCAAGATTTTGAGACCTAATTTGATGTACCATATAAACATGTTTTTTAATTTGGCTGGGTGGATAATAGCACGTTTCTTTGGAAGTTACAGTTACAGCTTCAAGAAGGAAGATCTCACAACAAAGCATGAAGGCACATTAGCAGAAATAAAACCCTGGAAGATGATGAAAAGGATGGCGTGCATGGCGGCAAAGATGAGTAGCGGTGAAGATGCAGGCGTCAGACAACAGAGTTTCGACATCATATTCAAAGGATATCACATGAGCTGAAATGTAAACAAAAATGTATTAATGTATCTGGATACATATGAAATATGAATTAAATCTAAACATGGTTGAGGGGTCTGTTAAGGAAACCTTAATACATTAATATTAAAATGAATTAATAAAGCAATTGATAGAAATGTCCTGCACATTGACACTCACAGTCACGTGTTCACATTTTGTGCCTCTGCAAGATTTGTTGCTGATGATCGGATGCTCGTTTCCAAAGGACAGTGTTATTTATGTCTTTTTTGTCGCATTTTGGAATGAATAACGAAGAGTAGATGTGCATGGATCATGTGTGTTTTCCACCCCGCAGTCCTCTGCAGAACCTGTCGTCCTCCTCTCCTCATCAGCCCGCGTTTTAAATAGATCCAGTAGAAATAGCTACAGAGGAGACAAACTGCTCTGACTGAGCAAAGTGCGTATGTGACTTTGTATTTCTGTGTTTTTGCCTGCGCATACATATTAGTCTCTGCACGTGTAAATTCGTCATCGGTTCACTCCATTGACTTTGGCTTCATCCATAATTAAATCCCTATAAATCAGTCTGTCAGTCATTGCTGCAGTGTGAGGGGCTGAATGGCATTTTAACGACTGCAGGGCTATTCTAGGGTCAGAGCGACCGAACAGGTATACGCAGTTTCATCACTCATTCTGTGCAATTAATTATTCTTCTATACCCTTCCCTCCATTTTTCGACTTTCATCTCTTGGCCCTTGTCAGAGTTTATTTTTAGACCCTCGCGTGGAATATAAATCTCGTCTTTTTAAAGGATTGATTTTAACAGTGAAGTCGAACAAACAGCAGTCAGTCATGGTGTAAACGCGTCCTCAGCTGCTCCCTTGTGTTGCGCCTCATATTTAAAAGGGGGGGAAAAAAGAAGC
>JAJHUR010129317.1:745-21001 GCA_027495735.1 Lutjanus campechanus | reverse complement strand
TATTATTTTTATTTCAAAATTGAAGTTGAAGTTGGTGAAATTCTGGCGTGAAGGTCAACAAGTGTAGATGTAGGTGTCTGATGCGCCGTTGCTCCACCCTCAACTGGAAGTGTTGGAACACAGAGCGTTTCTGCAAACACAGGAGACATTCAGCACGCGGTGACTACAGTGACGTTGAGAATGTGGTGTTGCACAATTACAAGCGTCGCTTTTGAATGTAACTGCCAATTACGACACATACAGGAATCAGCAGAAACCTGGCCGCCACACAGGGAAGTGAATTCGTCTCCCACACACCATATGGTTATGAATATAACAATGCACTGTCCTGAGAGGACAGAGAGGGAGAGGGAAAAGGACATCCACATCTCCCCCACCACCACCACCACGTCCACCACCAGCAGACAGACATGTAAATGTGCAGCCATGCGTAAATTCACATACTGTAGGAAAGCTTGTCTGAGGAAGCTGCACTGTACAACACAGTCCACTGACAGAGAGAGAGAGAGAGAGAGAGAGAGAGAGAGAGAGAGAGAGAGAGAGAGAGAGAGAGAGAGAGAGAGACTGCTTGTGACGGCACACTCCTTTATTCTTTAACAGCTGCAGTCAGAGAGGCTCTCACAAACAGCAGCTGTTCTCATAGCTTTACATGTATATCAGTATAGTAGGAGAGCTCACAACTCTCTGAAATGAGTAGACAAGATTGTTTAAAAACAAATCTGCTCCTTGTGTGTTATGTAACCGCAGTACATGAGGTGGGCGAGCCGATGCACCTCGCTGAACAGGCTAATCCAATATACCACACCGCTTGCCAAAACAAATGACGAAAGCATCTTAAGAGGTCTGTGGTTGTGTAATAAAACAGGTTATCATAATGTTAAACAATACAAGATGAAAAGCATTGGTCAATTAAGTGGGCAGTAGTGTTTAACAGGAAGAAAAATCATTAAATATTCACACTTTTATGAGATAATTTGTGATTAAAGTACAGCTCTGAAATAGCTGCAAATTTTAAAGTTATGCACTGAAGAAATACACTGCAAATGTATAAATGAGTACAGCAGTCCAAACACTATGTTGGAGCCATAGACTGTATATTGAATAGGTTGTTTAAATCGTTGTTACCCCCGCCCCCTTCTTCCGCAGACAAGGCAGCAACAGGTAGGCTGCAAGGGGGCAGGATGCAAACAACCCCAATAAAAAGCGACGACAAGTCCTCCACTATAAGTTGACCAGCTGTTTATAACTATTGGTTGTCTGTCAATGTAAAGTTAAGCCCATTATTCTGAAAACAAAAGCCCACTGCTCTGAAATAACACACCCTGAACAATGTGTTAAATGCCTGCCAAACTCCATTCACATTTTGCTCAATTTAAGAGTTACAAACATCTACGCTTTCTACAAGATTATCAATGATATCTCAATGACTCATAAACAGACACTTTCTCATTCAGCGGAAATTTAGCATTAATTTAAATTCTAATTAACGTGAAACAGACAAACAGAACAGTTATTCCTGTCTGAAATGGAAATTTCAAAGGGGGACACCACAGCTTCTTGTCAAGTGAAGCAAGTATTTCAACTTAACATGTTTCCTTCATCTCTGATGTGATCATTTCATGATTTATTGCAATAAATATATTGCAGATTTCTCCTTTAACATTAAAGGTGTTATTAAAATAATGAATCTGATTACATACATTTCATTTAAACTGGTGCTACTGTAATAACAGTGTGTGTAAATTTAGACAAAAATATAATTTCTCTAATAAAAGAAAAGCACTTTTTAATAGATCCAGACAGATACATTGGCCTATCACAGCTATACTGGTCAATATTGGTATGAGCATATATGTTGCCAAATATGTGATGTGACGAGAACATGGTGCAGACTGTTTTCCTTTCTTTTTTTCTGTCTCTTTTTATTTTTTATAGGCAGCATTTTATTATTATTAATATTTTTTACAATAAAGTTTATTGTTACACTGTAAAATATCCTGTCTCCATTACATATCCTCGTCACAAGTGTTTGACAAGCACATTTGAGAGATCACTGCAGTGTCAGTCAATATATTAATATCAGAATTGTTTTACTCCCAAATATTGTGATTAACATCGACACCAAAAATCCAGTATCTGTCAGGTTCTAATAATTAGTTGTTTCTACTCAAATATTTAATGAATGAGATCCTTTGATTTGAAGTATATAAATCTTTACTACAGTGATCAACCAAAAGGTGGTGTGTCCAGAGAAAATGAAATACAGCTAGCTAAAAAAGAAAATGACAAGAAGAAGAAAGAGGAAGGAGATGAAGCATACATGCTTCCAAATTCATCATCAAATTTTACTTGTTTATTCTTTGTCTTTCTCTTGTTTTCTTCTCTTTTCTTTTTGTGCCCCCTACTTTTCTGCTTTTGTTAATTGTGAAACGGCACAATTACTTTCTGAAACCTTATACAACTTGCTTTGGCAATACTGAAGTTAATTACAGCGATGTAAACAAATAAAAGTTCACTTTGAATTTAGAGATACTGTAGATACATTGCCCACTATCCTCCTCCATCTCTCGATTCACACTTGTTTTCCGTCAAACATGTTTGACCTTCCTGGCTAGACAATCTGTTATGTTGAAGAAATAAGTCCAAGTTATCAGAGCTCTGGGCAGTTGGAAAAGTTTTTTTATGCTGAAAGTGATGACTGCAACATTTTGTATGAAAGATTTTTTTTGGGTTTTGGAGCAATTAGCTGAGGCGTTCTGGCAGCTGATGCCAGTGAAAAAGGCGAAGAAAGAACTTATTTTAGTATTAGAAATATCATTGTTTAACGGAAGAAATTAAGCATCTTCTCTGTATTTGAACAGGTGCAGAAAATAAATGTATTCAAAATGTGTTAAAATAACACTTAAGCCCATGACTCATCATCTGCCTTAACACCATTAAATTATCAAACAACGGTGGTAATAATACAGACTGTCATGACAGATTGCTGCCTTACAAACTATCCTGTATTCAATCTCTATATATTACTAAAGCAGCCCTGTGACCCCTGGACAATTAGTTTTGAAAATGTATTATGAATATAATACATACTTTGCAACACAGAGTGGGATGAAAGCACCAGAGATTTTACAGTTTTGACAGTCGGAAAGAGAAACACATTGAATAACTGAGTAAATACAGAGGGCACACATTGGACAACAGGTTAACTGTCATTAGAGTAGCATCACCAGGCAACTCCCACAAGAGTTTAAAGCCACGCTAGTGGATCTGTGATGCTCAACTTAGCTTTCAGATTGAAAACACCTCATCTCACTCCCCCCTTCCACCTGTGGAACCACCAGCTGTGGTGCGGCCTCCACGGAGGAAGACTGTGCCCATTGCAGCTATAAACAGCTCATTCTACGGTACAGAAAATACATCAATTCTTATTTTGAGGTTATTATACGCTAATGGAATCATCCTTACTGTTTAATAGAGCTTGAACTAAATCAATTAATGATTTATCATTAAAATAGTAAGAGTACCATGAATGTCTGTACAAATTTTGTGCTAATCTATCCAGTAAATGTTGGGATTTATTTCAAAATAGTGGGTTTCCCAACCTCTTAGACCTACATGCCGACATCATTACAATTTCTGCAGAAAAGGGAAATAAACTGAGGAAAAACACTCAATCAGGCTGAGATGGTGAATAGAGAAACATGGGTGTCAAGGACTCCACAAACTGTACTGTGCAGAGAGCTGGAGGTGAGGGACCTTCATTAGAGAGAGGTGGACTTCAGGTGGGCTGTTCATCCTGATTAACTGGATTATGAAATAATTTTCACAACACACATCACTGTTTGCTCATTCTCGATTCAGCACTGTCGTGAAGCAACATCATAATCGACCACGGGTCTGCAACACTGACGTACAAAAGAGACATTTTTAGCTAAAAAGAAAAAAAAATCAGTCTGAAGCCACAACAAATAAATTCTCTCTTTTCCCCGAAGGCTTTCCTATTTTTTGATTTGGCATACATAGCTAGCTTATGGAGACTCAAGAGGATGAGCCACCGCCAAAATTAAGCGGGAAAGGCACTGAGCCGTAGACGTAGGCTGTGACACACAATTTAGTTTACCTTAGTTGCCAAAATACTAAAACTTTTTCTTAAAATTTGGTGTGTAGGCTACATATGTTTACAGCTGGAGAATGTAAGAATCATTTTACACTGTAAAAAAAAAAAAAGTTAAGACAACTCAAAAATTCAAGTCAACCTACTGCATAGATTTTTGAGTTTTGATCCCAACTCAAACATTTTGACTTTTGAAATAAACTTCAAAAGGTTTTGCAGACCTGTGATCTTTAGTTGAGATGATTTACTATTCTTCTTTAGATAAACTTGAATTTGTGAGCTTCAGAAATTAAAAAAAAAACTGCATTTCAAAAATTGGTCACGGTGAGCTGTGAACCTGATTCATCCAAATGATTTTAACTGAAATATAAAAAGTTTAAACATCACTTACTTCCACTGCAATGCATTTACTCAATAACTTTTAAATAATTTTTTTAGGTTCTAAAATTCAAAGATTTAAGTTGATCTTAAGAAGCAAAGTGAATTATCTCAACAAAAGATTAGTAGCTGGTAAAACTTCAAAATCTAAGAATATGAGTTGTGCTCAAAAATATATTGCAGTACACTGCCTTTTGAAATTTCGAGTTTTCCCAAATTTTTGATGATAGAAAATATTAAATGAAAATGAAAATGAAAATGTTTAAGAAAAAAACCCCCATTATTTCCATGTATTTTTTTTGCAAAAACCAAACACTGGAAAGGGGCTTAACAGCTGCATTTGGCTCTCGCCGCAGGTTGCTGATAAGAACTGCTGTTTTTCTTTATGGTCCTCACACATGAATCATTAAAATCAAATAGGTTAAAAATAACATTAATGGACACTTGAACAAACAACAAAAGGCTTTCCAAGGAGCGTCTGAGCAGAATTACAGTTCTCTCATCTGTCTTGGTAGTCACCGTAATTACATTACTGTGTATGACTCAACCTTTGATGTATCTATATGATCCAGAGTGGTAAGAAGACATTATTTACTGAAATGATCATTTAATCCAAATTTATAGCTGGGGAGGTGGGCTGTGAAGAAACGGGAAATTGGGAGTGAAAGGGTTTGTTATACAAGTGTCTCAAGAGTTAGTCAACAGCATTACAACCCACTCCATCCTCTGTGATTCAGGAGCTATAAACAGAAGCCAGAAGAAAAGATGGATGACCAGCCTGTCCCATCTATTGTTCTTCATGGCAGACGGCAGCCTCAATGCAGAGAGAGGATTAACCAGAGCCCACTGTCTCAGTCTCTCTCTCTTATCAGAAGGCAGCAGGTTGGGAGTCAGGAGCAAGAAAAAGACTCATCACCACCTCCCCTATGAGTCACGCTCTGGTCCCCTGCTCACTATTACTAATACACACATGCACACAGACTCCACATACACAACGAGTACATATACACAGACCCAGCACACATGCACACACACACACACTCCCACACATGCATCAATAATATTCATGCAGAAATAGAGCCGTTGTCTCTGCATATTGATGACTGTCTACTGGCATGGAGGGGATGGACAGATGCAGCTCGCCTATCAAATGTCAGACACAACTATATTCATGGAGTAAGCTCACAGCAGCAGCCATCACACTTTTATTTTTGTTGGAAAAGCACTTCCTGTGAGGCACAGTTTTTCTAAGTTTGGACAAATCCTGTCACTTGTCACACTACTACAAACAATGTAATATTAAGTAGACGATTGTGGTTTTGGATCTAAATTTGTCTGGATGGTGCAACTGGATGACTGTCCTAGTAATCACATCACAGGCTGTAAAGTTAAAACAATTAACGGATTAAAGGGATAGCTGGGATTATCTGAAGTGGGGTTGTATGAGGTACCTATCAATGTATTGCCTACAGGAGATGGCTGACGAGAAACTGCAGTTATACGAGCCAAATATCGCTCTCTCCAAACCAACCAAACTCCATATATATGAAATTGTTGATTTCACCTTGCAGAACACGGGGGTTGCTGGTCTACTGCTGCCTCCATCTGTTAGTTTCTTTGTGTTATTGTGTGACTACAGTGTTTTAAAAGTGTACATGCCCGAACTCCTCTCTGCTTCTTCAAAGTGGGGGTGTGGCGACTGGCATCCACTTTAGGTAAGGCTTTAGGTAAGCAATACACTGACTATCGATGAGTACCTCATACAACCCCACTTCAAATAATCCAAACTGGACAGAAAAATAATCAGCAACTATTTTGATAATTGATTGATTGTAGTCATTTTGATTGAAGTACATTTTTGGTCAGTGTCATGAGCATTTTCTGCACCATCTTCACTAGAGCATCTCATTAAAACCAAAAATAACAGCAGACACTTTAACTGCCGTGAACCTCTGCTAAAAGGGAAAGCCTGTCAGAGAGGGTGAGGTAATCCTGCCAAACATAACCTTCGTTAAGTCAAGCCTGACCTCAGGGAGAGATCTGCAGGCTCTGCAAAAAGCACAAGGCAACAAGAGAGGGGTCATGCTCTTCATAAGCATCCGAATAATCTCATGTGAAGAATCACAAGGTAATAAAGTAGGAAACAGTGTTTAAAGACTGAAGCAAAATTCTCCAAAGGTGCAGCAGCTCTGCCACATTGCTACCATGGTTGATAAAAAAAAACAAAAAACTAGAAACTGAGGAAAATGAGTAACAAATATTCAAGCCTCAGACCCTGTCTTTCTCAGTCTCTATCACACACACAAGCCGGGACCCAGGCACAGATCCAAGTACACTTGACCCCAAAGTCCAGTTTGTTTGATTAGTGTGAACACTGCATACCGTGCTTGGGCATGGTTGGTTGATCCGTGCTTGGGTCCACTTGAAAAGGTGGTCTTGACCACGGTTCACGTGTATTTTTGAGTACAGTCCGTATCAGGCGTGAACACTAACCGTACCAAAACAAAGAAGTGGACTGCAACAACATAAACAAATGTTTCGTAGATGATGATGCAAGTGTACTCGAGTACAGGATAACATTACTAATGTAAAAGTAGGTGATCTGGTTCAGAAACTCCTTGAAGTCCAAAGCTGTGTTCATTAAAGGACCGGTCCTCAATACCAAATATAAGCAAGTGTGCATTTTCTGTTATTATTGTGGGTTTAAAAACCGCCTGTCAAGTTATTTTAAAACATTGGAAGGCAACAAAGAAACTGAAAGAATCGTCGCCATTACGAAGCAATCATACCCACTGTGAAAACACCCAAACCCCTTACTCTCAACCCTAATGAAAACAAAAAAAAATTTCTCTCCTAGTTGAACAATGTGACCTTAATCAATGGTCCAACAATTTTGGCTGAAATAAGTTTAAGAGATTTTCATATTTTACTAAATAAAATACATCAGTAAATACCACACTGCTGAATTTTGAAGGTCTAAAGTGTCTTAAAAAAAGTCATTAACAGTCATCCCACTGAAAACTAGTCACTTTGTTTATAGCGTAACATTAGCTTTCTTCTTTCTCCTACTGTAAAAGTAGTGTTTATTTATGTAGATTATCTTGATGAATATTGTTCACCACAGAGCGTATTCTCTGCACTAATCCACAATCAAATGGAAAAATTCAAGTGGCTTTTTACGGAGGAAACCAGAGTGATGCTAATCTCCACACTGGTCTACAAAAACATGTCACCCCTGCAGCACTCTATTAAGCTCATCTAACTCTATTGTACAGAACTATTTTACAGAATGTCAAACTATTCAGTGAAGAAATGTTCGTCACATTAACTGCAAATCGAGCCACAGAGGAGGTTTGACCTCTGCAAAGCAGGTAGTTACAGCAGTTAAGATCACAGCCCCTAAAATCTAGACTTTAACAGACTTTATCAGTATGAACTTATTGTTACTTCATCACAACTGAAACCCGAAGATTTCACGTTCCTTTTTCTGTGAATAATAATCACTGTCACTTGCACTGATCTCATGCTGATAGCAACGTCAGAAAGTGGCCAACTAATTAACACATTTGTTGCATTGTTTCAAAATTAGTCAAGTTCAAGTTCCCCTATTTCAAGACAGCTCTACAGTAGATAAGTGGATGTCATCTTGAGCAAGTTCAGAGGTTCCACTGACAGCAAGTGACCTGAAGTGTGAGTTACATATGGTCCTTGTTTTATGCAGTGGGCCTCTTAGCTGGACAAGCTGCAGCTGTCCCTTACTCTGAGAGGCCCGCAGGCCTGTGTGTGTGTGTGTAAATATATATGTGTGTTTATGGTTGACAACTTAGACTGAGCATGTGCGCATCAAAGAGCAAAGGATGTTCATATCATTTATCTCTTTTAATGTTAGTAACACACACGCACACACACATATTTGTCCTTGATTTATGAGTGAGTGTGTATGTGGGATTGTGTGTAATGGCCTGTGTTTGGAGGGATCTGGGGGCCTGGGAACTGTGTGGAAATCACATTGGGCTTCCTCTGGCTCATCTCAGAGTCATGGGAAACAACACTGACCAAAAACAACAGGGGCCATGCACGCTGCAGCCTGACCACCCAACAGTACACTGTTTAGACTGGACACCACACACCAACCTCTGCCACAGATAAAAGGAGAGGGGACGGATGCACGATTAAACATTTCAGATCTCACAGATACTAATCCATAAACTTGGAGAAATAAGTGGAAAAATATGACGCACTAATGGGGTACACACTCTGCCTGACATATTCTTCATGTCACCTTGTATAAAAACTCTGCTATAAAATAATACCTACTGGCAAAGTTGTCATGTTGTAATGCAGTGGCAAGTTAGTACAAACACAGAAAATAAACAGTTCATGCTGAAAGTGTGAGTTTCAAGGCAGACAAATGAAAACATGGATTTAAAGGACCAGTGTGAAAGATTTAGGAGCATTTAGCAGTGAGGTTGTTGACTGGAACCAAATGAAAAGTCCTCGCCTCCCCCTTCCTTTCCAAGCATATATGACAACCTATGGAGGCCACTAAACTCGCTAAAAACATGAAAGGCCGGATCTAGAGCCAGTGTTTGGTTTGTCTGTCCTGGGCTACTGTAGAAACATGGCATGACACATAGATATAAATGGCTCATTCTAAGGTAACAAAAACACAACGATTCTTATTTTCAGGTGATTATACAATAATGACAACAAACATATGCATATTATATTCCATTTCTGCCAGTAGGTATCCATAAATCCTACACACTGGACCTTAAAAGCATCTTGTACTAACCCTTAGTGACTTCTTCTTCTGGGCCCACAGGGCGATTTCTGCCTTCCAGACTTCACACACAGTCAGATCTGCAAAAAAAAAAATTTTTTTTTAAATAGTTAATTAAGCCATGCTAATAGCTCTGTGAGGCTGTAATTTTGCACAGCAGTGCTTTGAGCTAAATGTTACAGTGACGTCAGCATACCAAGGGATGGCTTGTGCTAGAAAAGAACTAATTTGTATGATGTCAGATGTAGTCAAAAGCAAAAGCGTTTATAGCTGTTCCGAATGGCCACACTCTAAGTTGGAGTGACGTGCAGCAGCCGCCCCGCTCACACGACTCAGGGTGGAGACAGGGTAATTGTCTAAATATGGGGGGTAATGGCACATATTTTCAGGTATTTGTAGTGTTGCCCTCAAACCAGACAGAAATAGTTGTGTTTGAGAGATGAGTATGAACCCAGCTTACTTTTCCCCCTCTGCACAGCTGCCCAATCACTGCATGGACAATAAAGAAACTGTGAGACCCAACTGACCCTTCGATAAGCCCCTCCCCCCCAGCTACAGCAACTGTCCAATCATAGATTAGCAAGTGTCACTAGGCGCCACAGGCCTGTCAAGCTTTGCATTTCCCTCCATGTTGAAGCGGTGTGCATGCAGCGTGATGTCTTTCCTGTAGTCTTTCAAAAAAATTTTTAAACACTTTGTCTTCATCTTCTCAACATAAGTTGTAAACATTGGCAAAAGCAGTGGTATCTACTATAAGTTTGGCTGGAGGTAACATTACTGCAGTTATGCAAAGCCATGGCTTATTCCCAGGGGTTAAATGGTGATTTATTATGTGTGGGTTTGAGGAGGAGGATGTGAGCTGGTGCAGAACCAATGTCAGCGCATCTCTCTGGCTGGGATTAATGTTAGCTGCTAAGCAACTTTACATATTTAAGACCCTTTTACGGGGTTTTTATTTTAAAATGAGCCCCATGAAAACGTTAAAAAGTCAGTTTATACATATGAAAATCACTTATGAAATCTGCTAGCAAGAGTCACCATTTTAGCGGACAAAATCCACAGCTGTCAGGTAGGGTGTATCCAAAAGCTATTTGACCACCTGACTTGATGCCTTAACTTACTCATAATGCCAATGCTACCATGATTTTAGCCCTAAAGTACAGTTGAGGCTGATGGGAATGTAATCAAGTTAGGTATTTGTCTCTTAGTATAGGACCAATTCAAATTTTGATCTGAATGATAGTGCTAGATGAAAAATCAGCGGATCACTCCTCTATGTATAAGGTCGCATGAGGTTGTAACTATTAATTTCTTTACTGAAAGTAGTGACATTTGTACACCAATGAGCTTTTTAGGTCAACCGAATGACTAAGGGACTGACATTTGACATATCAATCTGAGTTTTCCCAGTCTGCTGGGAAACATAGCGATTGTACACGGAGAAATAGCCTAATTAACCAGGAATTACTGGAATTAAGCACGATCCTTGAGTCTCCTATGTTTAGATCAGAGTAGGAGAGAGAGTTGGAAAAATCCCAAAGCTCAAATCTCATTTTAGGCCAAAACAAATGCCTCCAAACTTACAGTAAGTCAAGGCCAGCAGAGTACCATTTGCAGGCTAAAAACAACTATTAAAACTAAAGCTTTAATGGATTAAACATGTGTGTTATATGTGCATTGTAAAACGTCAATATGATGTGATATACTGACATGGTTAGAATAGACACACGCAATTAAAATGACCACAACTTCAGTATTAGACTAAACTTTTTGCGATGAGAAGATAAATCAGAGAGAGATGAATAAGTTAGGATATGAAAACAAGATGGTTAAGAATGGAAACCATTCATAAACTGGGATTAACTTGTGTTTGTCTAGTCAGAGGACTTTCAAAAATAATGGGAGCCTGTTTTTATAAATCCACCAGGAACAAAAGACAGGCTGCAGCTAATGACGAGACTGTGAGATGCGATGAGCGGTGAATGGAGGCTGACTATGGTTCATCTATTCAAGAATGGTGCATTTGAGTTCATTATTGTGCTTTTCACCACAGAGCTGAGTCATTTCATAATAATCACCCTTCAATTTTTGGTATTCCTTTTTTAATAACAAGCTACAGACCTGCTTTTTGCAAGTACAAAGTGTTTTTCCTCAGCCATGGCAATGCAGGCTGATGCCATTAAAGCTTTTTCCTGTTGGGTGCGTGGAGAAGGGGAGAGTATGAGGAAAGCTACCTTCCGTGTTGCAGCGCCTGAGGAACAGAACAGCTCCTCAGGTTCCTGTCCTCTCACTTGCCCAAGCTCTCCCAAATAACACAACTCCTCTGGTAGAACACAGCTTGATAACCACAAACTCTGCAGGCAAACTGAAAACTCTGCATGTGTGTGAGAAGTGGTGTGTGTGCATTATACAATATGTTGCTTATTTATCAAAGGAAAGTTAAAGGAAGGATCCCAATCATTTCCGTGTCATGACGTGCACAGAAGTTTAAAGCGGCTTTAACTTGAATCATGTGAACACATTGTAGTGAGGTCAGCTAATGTGTGCTGTAGGGGTGTAACGATTCACTCATGCATCCGATGTATCAGACTTTAATGTGTAAGATACGGGTGCCTCGGTTCAGACGGCCTGTATTGGTAAAGAGCTGAACATGATTCTGAAACAAATCGATGCAGCACTAGCGTATCGATGCATCTCTTTTAGGACGCGCATATGTTTCATTTTTGGCATCAGCGAGCTGCCACTGTAACTTTACTCCGTTTTCTCTCTCCTCCTGCCTCTGCCCGCACCGCTCTCGTTGAACGCCAAAACAAGCGCTCCCTCCTCCCTCTCCTGTGTCTCCTCTTGATTTCCTCAAAACAGACCGCACTGAAAACAGCAGCAGAAGTGACATTGTACCACGTCGCACCACCAAACTTTCAGAACGCGCAAGTGGCAGAGTACAGAGCCACGAGTCTGACCCACAGAGACGTCATGTGACTGTGAGAGCAGGTAACACGGAGCATCGCTGTTCAAACACACTAATCAAAACCACAGGATTTCTTTTTGCAACTAATAGCACTACAAATGAAGCATTAGTTGAATCAAAATGTAAAGATTGACACATTGCATTGTCTTGTATTGCATCATATCGTATTGTATCGTGATAGGGCTGAAGCATGTCGCACCACATCGTTGGCTATTTAGAAATTTCAATTGATCAGAATTCTCCCAAAATGCTTATTTTTGAATGATCATAAGACTGCAGAACCACAGCGTCATTCTTTGGGAAGAACCCTACGAAGGGCCCCTCCGTAACAGCTCCAACTATAGCTCCACACATGAGGTGTTGCTGCTGTGAATTTTCCCAGAATAGTTGCTCAGTGGGAAGGTTTTGCACTTTGGAAGATAAATAGACACATTGTATCATGTGATAACAACACCTTTTAGTCTTGATTAATAATGTTCGGGAGCTTGTCCATAAATGTTTTACAATAGGCTTGCTAAAACGGGAGCAAACACTTCTCTCGTCTTTTCAGTGACAAAATGACTCTTTGTTCTTTAATAATCCAGCTTTGACTCGAGCACCTTGCAACCAAACACCAAGGAGGGAGAGAAGAGGGAGAAAGGCTGCTGCCTGAGGAAAAGCTCAGAATTTGTACCACAGATAATAGTCAATCTATCAAAATACATTCCAACAGCAATTCCCTCAATCCACAATGCCTTCATTTCCCCTGGTTCTGTGAGAGCTGGTTTGGCTCAGGGCAATCTCAACAGTCCCACAAGTGTTGATGCACATTCATGCTCTCACCCTCACTTCGCCTGCTCTCTCACACAGGCCAAACATACATGTGTAGACGCCGCAGATTGTCCCGGGCTCGAGCATATTTCACACGTCATTTGTGAAACTGCACAAACACTACTGACCTAGAAGTTGGCCTGCCTGACAACCGTATATGGAAGGCAACTTCTGGCTCAATAAGAAAATTGCTCAATAACTTTGATGTTACAGTCAAGGGAAAAAGAGGAAAAGAGCTAAAACAAAACTAAAAATAGGACATCTCGTCTAAAAATCCATGACGAAGTCCAGCTTTTGTTTTCTGGCAAGAAATCGAATTCAGTGCAATGACATCAGATCAGAGCCATTTCAGCAGGCAAACAGAAAGCAAATAGTATTGATAAGAGGTTATTATTGATGTAATAAGGCACTAAAGAAAGATATGACAATGTACAAAATAGTCGAGAATAACCATTCTTGCCAACCCTCCCAATTTTCCCAAGAGATCTCCTGTATTTCTCCAGATTTCGGACAAAATTTCACACCATTTTTTTTCCCTTTTCATTATCACAACCTGCTACTGACACTGTGCAGCGTGTATAAGACCTATACCTCTGAAAGTCTACTGTTTTCACCCACACCACAATACAGCTACACCAAACCAGACTTCCGAAGAATTCCTCTTGTTTAAAGAAAGTTTTAAAGGAAAGGGGGGATGTATTTTGTAAAATCTGCCATGTCAATTGTCAAATGAATGAAAGAAACTGATGAATATTCATTTATCTGCAAATTCATGCTAGTGGGAAGCATTAGTCTGTATTCTTTACTGAGAATTAAAAGCAAATTTAAAAGAATTTAACATGAAGATGCAGTTTCAGTTTGCTAATTATTTTAGTTTCATTCTGTAAGAGTCACTAGAATGCAGAACACAAAGTCTCTGAAATGATATCTCTATTTTTATTTATTTATTTTTTTGAGGTATCATGGGTTGGCAAGTATGAGAATTACTGAAATAGAACTATGTGAGAATACTCTGTTAGCACATAAAAAAATATCTTTAAAGCAGCATGACTGTGTGGTTTTTTCAATTCTTCCATTTTGGTTTTTGTAAAGATGATTTTTCAGTTTCAGTCTCTACGGAAGTGGTCGGCTCCCCCGTGGAGACGTATGGTTTCAGTCTCAGGATCGAAGACGAGAGAGAGCGAGAGAGAGAGAGACATAACAGAACTAAGTGCAGCGAGAGACAGAAAAGCAGAGGGGCTGGAGGGCTCAGGTTGTCTTTGAACAAAATGTGACAACAGGGGGACCTCAGCCTTTTCACTGATGCCATGGCAACATGTTCCATGCAGATGGTAGGTAAGGAAAAGCAGCTAGAATCAGGTGTTAAAAACTAGAACAATATTCAACTCGAGGATAAAACAAAAAACAAAAAAAAACAAAAAACAAAACAACCCGTGTGTGTGAGTGCATGTGTGTGCATTCATGCAAAACATCAAACAGCGGTGGCAGTGTCAAATGAGCAGGAAGGCTGTGTAATTCAGGGGATTAACATTTCATTAGCAGCAAGCTCCTGGGCTGTTTTTCTGTAATATTCATAAGGATCCTTATAAATGACCAAATACCACTGATACTGACACCTGAACAAGGAAATTATTTAATTCAAGGGCTTAAACATGTTTTAGCAATGAGCTACCACATTTATGTTAGTGTAGTGATGTCCTGTCCCTGTTCTCTCATAGTATCTTGTCTTGAAATAGATATTTTCACTGTGCTATTCTTGTTGTACGGAAAACCACCTGTCTCGTGCCGCCATCACAGGCTCTGATCACAGCGGCTCACAGTGTGGCGTGGCACACGCAGACGTATGGAAATAAAGCACTCGAGTGGTATACTTTCTCACGACTAATTGAGGTTTGTTTTTTGTTTTGTTTTTTTACCACAGAGCAAATCACCATTGCCCCACTATCACAGCTACCAGCAGCTCTGGCTCTGCATGTCCTCAGATGACTTGGTTCCGTACAGGTGTTGGACACATATCTAACACTTATTATGTGAGAGAGCCTGACACACATATTACATCTTTAAAACTCTCCGTTATGTGTCGTACTAAATGCGAGCAGCTTTGAAAACAACTTTTCAACATTTTTTTAACCTTTTCATAATGGTGATTAACCAGTGCAGGTTTTTCAGGGTGGATGACAGCTGATATCAAAACAAAGACAAGTCACATGCAATTCTATCATTCCATGCATATTACAATCTAAAACACAGAGCTATCTGAGCCATGCTGTTTTAGATATATTTTTTTATTAACTAATGAAACTGGGTTATGCTTTTAGATCATGATTAGTATATAAGGAAGAATGGGGTACAATATATATATACAATATGGGGTATAATATATATTTAGTGTTAGGCAATAAGGGTTTTAGATTACTGCTGACACCTTCTCCAAATTCAATTTCAAACATTTTCAAGCTGAATTTTTAAGCTTTTCCAGCATCTTACAGCTGTGGTAAATTACATATTCATATGACAAACAGACTGTATGGGCCTATATGCTCAAAATTGGGGCTGCATATTGCAATATGGCCAAGTGCAATCCAGTCAAATCCAAACTGCAGAACTAGAATCAAATCGCAAATTTTTGAAAGAGGAGAAATGTGTGAGAAAAACGGCATTGTGATGAGTAGAGCACTAATGAATTTGAACACATCCATAGAGGTTAAATACCTGGGTTTCCAACCATTTGGTTAGACTAGCTCTGACTAGTCTAACAGGCATGAACTGATGAAGATTCTTGGATAAGAGGCGAAACGTCTTCAGAAAAGGCTTTTTGAACAAGTCCAGTTGCTTTCGATTTAATCTTGCTTTGGCCCATTGTGATGAAGTACTATAGTGCTGCAGAGATGCCCTGGCTTAAAAATCTTCTGCTCAAGATGAAAGAAAACATGTTTGTGTGGTACAGAAAACAACAAATATCACATCATCACAAATTTATTTTATTTCTTTGTCAGTGAAAATAAAAAATTGTAATGCAAAGATGATCTATTCTATTCTATTTTGTGCTATTCTTGTTGTACGGAAAACCACCTGTCTCGTGCCGCCATCACAGGCTCTGATCACAGCGGCTCACAGTGTGGCGTGGCACACGCAGACGTATGGAAATAAAGCACACGAGTGGTATACTTTCTCACGACTAATTGAGGTTTGTTTTTTGTTTTGTTTTTTTACCACAGAGCAAATCACCATTGCCCCACTATCACAGCTACCAGCAGCTCTGGCTCTGCATGTCCTCAGATGACTTGGTTCCGTACAGGTGTTGGACACATATCTAACACTTATTATGTGAGAGAGCCTGACACACATATTACATCTTTAAAACTCTCTGTTATGTGTCCTACTAAATGCGAGCAGCTTGTGAAAACAACTTTTCAACATTTTTTTACCTTTTCATAATGGGGATTAACCAGTGCAGGTTTTTCAGGGTGGATGACAGCTGATATCAAAACAAAGACAAGTCACATGCAATTCTATCTATTCCATGCACAATCTAAAACACAGAGCTATCTGAGCCATGCTGTTTTAGATATAATTTTTTATTAACTAATGAAACTGAGTTATGCTTTTAGATCATGATTAGTATATAAGGAAGAATGGGGTACAATATATATATACAATGTGGGGTATAATATATATTTAGTGTTAGGCAATAAGGGTTTTAGATTACTGCTGACACCTTCTCCAAATTCAATTTCAAACATTTTCAAGCCGTATTTTTAAGCTTTTCCAGCATCTTACAGCTGTGGTAAATTACATATTCATATGGCAAACAGACTGTATGGGCCTACATGCTCAAAATTGGGGCTGCATATTGCAATATGGCCAAGTGCAATCCAGTCAAATCCAAACTGCAGAACTAGAATCAAATCGCAAATTTTTGAAAGAGGAGAAATGTGTGAGAAAAACGGCATTGTGATGAAGTACTATAGTGCTGCAGAGATGCCCTGGCTTAAAAATCTTCTGCTCAAGATGAAAGAAAACATGTTTGTGTGGTACAGAAAACAACAAATATCACATCATCACGGATTTATTTTATGTCTTTGTCAGTGAAAATAAAAAATTGTAATGCAAAGATGATCTATTCTATTCTATTTTATGCTAATTCTTGTTGTACAGAAAACCACCGGTCTCGTGCCACCACCACCACAGGCTCTGATCACGGTAGATCACTGTGTGGTGTGGCACACACGGATGTATGGAAATCAGGCGTATGAGTGGCGTACTTTATCACAGCTAATTCAGATATTTTCACCACAGAGCAAATCAGCACTGCCCACTATCGCAGCTACCAGCAGCTCTGGCTCTGCATGTCCTCAGATGAGTAGAGTTACAGTCTGTCAGAAGCAATATCATTCAGTTGCATTATTATATACACTATAACACAATATATATTTAACACTAGCCAGAGAAAGCTTTAGATGACACCTTACACCTTTTCCAAATTCAAACATTTTCAAGGTGCATTTTAATGCTTTTCCAGCCTCGTTACATATTCATATAGCCTACATACTGTGTAGGTCTATATACTCAAAATTAGGGCTACACAGGGTTAGTCAAAATTGCAATATGGCTAAGTACAATATCCAGAACCAAAATGCCATTTTTTAAAGGAAAAATGTGTGAGAAAACAGCATTACTATACAACAGTACTATAGTGCTGCAGAGATGCCCTGGCCTACAAATCTTGGGCTCAAGATGAAAGACAAAATGCAAAAATGTTAATTCTCACTAATCATATTGAAATATTTCACTTCACTTATTCACATCAAATCAGATATTATTGTGCTATAAAGAACCACAATTATGTTTCATGATGGTTTCCTGCAGAAGGATGATAAATGAAAGAAAAGCACAACAAAGTTTCTTGTTTCAAAATGTGTCATGCTAAAAGGTGAATTATTCAGTCAGATAAGGAATTAAGAAAGTCATGCAATTACTATTAGAAGCATTTTCAGGCACTTTATCCAAAATCCAAGCGCTTTTCAAACCGTGAAAACAGCACATTAAAATTCAAAGATTTTCATTACCCGTAGATTAGATTTGCGCCATTTAGGATGTGAAAAACACATTAACATTTAGAAAAGACGATAGTGATTAAGGAAACTAAGGCAATTTAAAGTAGGACGTATGAGAGTTATAATACAGGGCTTAAAACTAACTTTCTCACCACCTTCCCAAAACTTATACAGGGGAGCGCTAACATCCTTCCACAGCAGCCACACTTACAAAGCCGTGCGGTGAGGGTTAAATATTGTTTGTTTGTCAAATAGGAATGACTTACATAAAGGACAATGCAATATCTCAGGAATAGACTGGATATATACTGAAATGGTACGAGGTGTTAAAAACAACATGATGCACACAGAGAGAAACAGAGAAAGACGTAACAATGTATTGCTAATCTCCTCGGACACCAGCCCAGGCAGTGTGGGTGTCTGGACGAGACACGCTTCCTTGCTCACTCGCTCATCTGCTGAATAAAAACTGGGCTGCGGCTGCATCGTGTCGTCTTCCTACCATATTTGCTGTGGTGTACTCCCACGTGTAACCCCCTCCTCTTATTCACTCTTTCTCTCGCGCTCCCCTACTTGCGGCAGACCGGCTGTCACGGTTTCCAGCCCACTCATTACCGCTCCTCTCTCATATAACTGTCGCTCCAGGAAGCTTTCATCCTGCCTCTCCTTTACTGCACACTGGGTGGCAAACTCAAACATTATATAAAGACAATGTGGGACCAACTCATGCGTGTGTGGTTGTGTTGACATGCGTGCATTTACTTGTGTGTATTCATCTGAATAAGTCAAAATGGTCTGTGATGGTATCATGTCAATTATGGTGCTAAACACGGCTTTAATATTACACACTGTGAAAATAAGATCATAAAATAGAAATGTTAAGGGAAAATTTTCTCATTTGAATTTAGAAATAATTAGCAGTAAGTTTTGTATCAACAACCAAGTCTATTGTATTCTGGCAGAGGGCTCATAAATGATGTTATTAAAGCTCTTGAAGAGTCACCTACTTCAGTGACAATGACCCACTTCCAAATACAAAATAAGTCTCTCAAAGTGTTTAGATTTAAAAGTGATTCGTTCCTTTGATTGGATTTTTCATAATCTGTCTTTAAAATGTTTTTGCAGATGCAAATAGCCGTCTAAAACTGGGTTATTTTCTGGGGAGAAAATATGGTGCATTGTGTATGAACTGGGAAGTCAAAATTTCCAAGTTAGCACTTAAAAATCTCACTTGGAACGCCCCGCTGAAGTCATTTTTCTGACTCGGAAAGTCGGAAGCACCTCAACAACCCCAAACTCGAAAGTAAAATATTCCCAAAAAAACAAAACAAAAACAAAAAACAAACAAACAAACAAAAAAACAAAACAAAACACCAAACTCAAAATTCAAGATGGCTGCTCCACACATCAGCAAAGAAAGTTGTAGTAATTATGGGTGCACGATAAATATTAGGGTTGATACATTATTGGCGTCATATTCATCGCATCATATTGCCCTATCCAGCTATTTCAGTCTATGACAGTATCAGTGATTATCAGCTAATAAATATTGGCTATAATAACATCTGATTTGACAGATTGTCAAAGCGTTTAATTTGAATTCTTTGACAAAATGCTTTGAGAAAGCAAAGTATATTCATTAAGTTTTTCTTTTTAAATGTACTTTACTATAAAAAATAAACTTACTTAAACTCTTTGTTTTTGTTGTTACAGTGTTGTCAGTTAGATTTGATTAGCTCGGAGCTGTGGAATATTAAATTGCTCACTACATCTGAGCTTTTCTGACCCTCAAGTGTGCATAAAGGTTATATGAACTTCTTTTTTAAAATGGACTGCAGAGTATGGTAAAAAAAAAAAAAAAAAAGTCATATTGGGATTATTTAAGCAATATCACACGAGAGGGAGTGCGGTGTTTGTAAATATCAGCACTGCGGCCTTGTGCCTACGACCAAATCACACCAGTGCTGATATTTACAAACACCGCACGACGTCGAGTGTGATATTGCTTTTATACAACAGTACTACAAGCACATTTTTATTGGTTAACGGTAATAAACAATAAGAGATTATGATTTGTTTGTTTAGTTAATCATTTATTTGGCTCCGCCAACACAAGTAGTTCCATAACAGGAGAGACTGTGGCTGT
>JAJHUR010129316.1:612-14991 GCA_027495735.1 Lutjanus campechanus | reverse complement strand
GCTCTCTCTCTCTCTGCCTGTCTGTCTCTCTCTCTCTCTCTCTGTCTCTCTGCCTGTCTGTCTCTCTCTCTGTCTGTCTCTCTCTCTCTCTCTCTCTGTCTCTCTGTCTCTCTGTCTCTCTTTGTCTCTCTGTCTGTCTGTCTCTCTCTGTCTCTCTGCCTGTCTGTCTCTCTCTCTGTCTGTCTCTCTCTCTTTGTCTCTCTGCCTGTCTGTCTCTCTCTCTCTGTGTCTCTGCCTGTCTGTCTCTCTCTCTCTGTCTGTCTCTCTCTCTCTCTCTCTGTCTCTCTGCCTGTCTGTCTCTCTCTCTTTGTCTCTCTGCCTGTCTGTCTCTCTCTCTCTCTGTCTCTCTGCCTGTCTGTCTCTCTCTCTGTCTGTCTCTCTGTCTCTCTCTCTCTTCTCTCTCCCTGTCTGTCTCTCTCTCTCTGCCTGTCTGTCTCTCTCTCTCTGTCTCTCTGCCTGTCTGTCTCTCTCTCTCTCTGCCTGTCTGTCTCTCTCTCTCTGTCTCTCTGTCTTTCTCTCTCTCTCTCTCTCTCTCTCTCTTAACTGCGCATTCACCACAATCTCTGGTAATATTGCCATGGGGGGGGGGGGAACGATCTTTGTTCATCCCTTCAATCGCCAATATACGATCGGATCGCCAATCGGCACAACCCCAGTGGAAACACTTCCAACTTGGCAAAACACTTGAAGGACAAGAACCCAGACCTGCATAAGGAGTTCAGAGAACGACAGCTTATAACTTATATATCCATGAAAAACAGCCACATTCAGAGCTAAAAGCAGCGCCAGCCTCCTTCACTCTCCACAAAAGAAGCTCTGGAAAAAAATTAAAGCTGCATTGCAAATAGCTACCACTTTCTCTGGTTTAAATAGCCTATTTATATTATTATATATTATGTTATATTATTATATTATATTGTATTTATATTCTCACAGTGGTTTTTAAACTTTTTGCCATGCAGACATGCTGATTTACGATAAATTTGAAGTGGTCCCTTCATTTTTTTTCCAGAGCTGTAAATGCACACATGCATGATCTTTATGAAGTAACAAACTTTTACATAAACATTTAGCCACTTAATATGTTATAAAGACTACAGCACAGTAACATACCATTTACAGACAAGGTCCTACTTAACACAAAAAATGTCATTATTGAATAATTACATTTTTTGTGTTCTCTTTTTATTTGGAAAAGTATCGAAAAGTATCGAAATACATGTTGGTACCGGTATTGATACCAAAATGTTGGTATCGTGACAACACTAGTTCTGATCAATAACATAAATAAATCTGGTTTCACATCATTTTATTATCCTGAAACGTCCCAACAGCCAAATATACGTTTAATTATTTTAACCGTAGCCAGATAATAACAACAACAACAACAATAATAATAATAATAATAATAATAATAATAATAATAATAATAATAATGCATTAACACACTGGTTATTGATGGGAACACAGAGATCAGGTATCAGACTCTGTGACGATCAGCTGATGTCTCCATCTTCCTGACAGAACGACGGCAGTTTATCTCCGACCACAAACCACAACGTCCCCCGATTCAAACCCAACCACAGACCTTATGTTTCACCCCTCTCCCTTCACTTCCTGTCTTGTGTGTACCGTCACTGTTCAATCAGGAGTGAGGAACACAGAGTCCATCCAGACATATTTGTCACAGTATTAAACTATCATTATCAATTATTTTGACTGATATTAAAATTGTGATATTATAATTTTTACATCATTAATCTCATTCTCAGTGAAAATACATTAAAAGTGAATATGAATCTGAACCAAATACAGATTATTTCAGCGTCTCTGCAGCTCTACAATATTTCATTTTAAATTATATTTTGACACATTTCACCTTTAAGAATTATTGATCCGCCTGTGATTTGGAAACTAAAGGCAGTCATAGGCCTGGCAGCTCAGTTGGTTAGAGCGAGCGCCCCCACGTACAGAGGCTGCGAGTCTGACATTAAACTCAAGTAAAACTGACATTAAACTTAAGTAAAACTGACATTAAACTCAAGTAAAACTGACATTAAACTCAAGTAAAACTGACATTAAACTCAAGTAAAACTGACATTAAACTCAAGTAAAACTGACATTAAACTCAAGTAAAACTGACATTAAACTTAAGTAAAACTGACATTAAACTCAAGTAAAACTGACATTAAACTCAAGTAAAACTGACATTAAACTTAAGTAAAACTGACATTAAACTCAAGTAAAACTGACATTAAACTCAAGTAAAACTGACATTAAACTCAAGTAAAACTGACATCAAACTCAAGTAAAACTGACATTAAACTCAAGTAAAACTGACATCAAACTCAAGTAAAACTGACATTAAACTCAAGTAAAACTGACATTAAACTCAAGTAAAACTGACATTAAACTCAAGTAAAACTGACATTAAACTCAAGTAAAACTGACATCAAACTCAAGTAAAACTGACATTAAACTTAAGTAAAACTGACATAAAAGTGATATTCCACTATGCGAGAATAAGCCATTTTATATGTACTCACCACTGTGACGATGTGATGATAAGTGAAGATCTTCAGTTCACAAAACAATCCTGGAGTTTTAGGAGAAGCAGGGTAGCAGCCTCATCCAGTACAATGGCAGTGAATGGTGACCACGGATAAAACGTTAAAAAAAGAACACAAAACAGAAAATGTCTCCATCCTGCTTGTGTGCTGTAATCCAAGTGTCCGCAAGCCGCGACATTAAAATTAACAGAAAAGACGCCATTTACGCCATGTTTTTAGCAGAAATATCAGCTGTTGCACGTAGCCGTAGGATGTAAACATGGCGTTGATCTCGCGAGACTTTGGCACGTGCGGCCATTAGGATATATACGAAGTATGGAGACAGGATGGAGACATTGTGTGTTTGTTTTGTGTTCTTTTTTTAAAGTTTTATCCGTGGTCACCATTCACTGCCATTGTACTGGATGAGGCTGCTACCCTGTTTCTCCTAAAACTCCAGGATTGTTTTGTGAACTGAAGATCTTCACTTATCATCACATCGGCATAGTGGTGAGTACTTACTGAGTGGGTTATTCTCACAAAGTGGAATATCACTTTAAACTGTCCGTCTGAGCTGCTGAGAACAAACGAGGACATAAAAATCTTAGAAATCTGCTTCATATTGCGTCTGTGTGCAGTTTCAATTTAAAACATGAGTCATATTCTGTCGTCTTGTTCTGAATGTAAAACCTCACACACACACACACACACACACATACATATACACTGCAGTATTACACACAGTACTTCACTGTATAGAAATATAGAAAGTACCAGAATTCATCTGAAATATCTTTCTGCTCTCTGTGTTTATGAGACAGTTTCACTTTGGAAAATTAAATTCTGTTTATTTTTACGGGAGTTTGTATTTTGTTTCATATCGACATCGTCGGTTTTACTGCTACAATCGACCTTTTCAAATAACCTGGACTTTGATCAATATTTTCTGGCATTTTATAGACCAAATAACTGACTGATTATTGGAAAAATTATTGCCAGGCTCATCACTGATTGTAAAATAGGTCAAAATGTGAAAACAAATTTTTCAACTAGCAAGATTGAAGAGCAATCAATTAATCATTTTAAGTCATTTTTTACTTTAAAAAAAGTCTAAAGTCTCTGATTTCAGTTTCTTAAATGTGAATATTTTCTGGTTTCTTTCCTCTCTGACAGGAAACTGAAGATCTTTGAGTTGTGGACAAAACGAGACATTTGAGGACGTCATGTTGGACTCTGATCAACATTTTCTGACATTTTATGGATCAAACAACTGATCACTTAATTAAGAAAATGATGGACAGATTAATAAATAACAAAAATAATCATTAGTTGCAGCCCTGAAGTTCAGGTCTGTGAACATCTCCAGACTAAATGTACTGAACAGCTGAAGTTAATTTACAGACTTTACACCTAAAATAAATAATTACATTTGATTTATTGTTGCAGATTAAACTTTCTAAAAATATAGAAAGTCGCTATAACCAATTTATATCTAATGTATATCTAAGTCTAATTTATATCTTTTATTATTATTGTTGTTGTTATATCTGTTTTTTAAAAACATATTTATTGCCTTTTCGAACACATCACTTCCAAATATCTACATTCATACACGCACACATACATGCAGCCAAAGTACCATAATGTTAATAATGGAAACAACATAAATTACATTGAGAGTAAAAGAAAGTCATTAAATGGACTCACAAACACAAAATAATATATAGTGTGCACTTGACCTGAAGCTGTTAACTATTTTATATCTATGTTATATTTCTAAGTATCATGATGCATTTAAGAGAAAATTAAGAGTGAATATTTCACAGATTAAAAATCCAGGAGAGTGTTTTTGGTGAATTCAGTATTAAATAATTTAAAAGATGTAAATTTCCTGTTTCTACTCTTTTCACTCATAATAATTACAATCAGTTAAAACAAATGATATTATTACAGGTAACAACAGCTTTGTTACAAAGAAGTATAATGAATAACTTTTCACTGAGTCTCATTTTTATTTCAGGTTTAGTATTTGTAGTTATTTTTCAATGTGTTTATAATTGTAGTTATCAAGGTACCTCAGCAGAGTTTTATCAAATATTAACATGATAACAAGTGTCATCAAAGTACTTTTAACTCCAAACTGTACTCAGTAAAAATACTTCAATAAAAAATCTTTAGTACTCAGTTGATGCAGTATAATACTCAGTTAAAGTACTTCATTAGTCAGTAAAAACACTCCAGTACCCAGTTCCTACTTTATTAGTCAGTTAAAGTACTTGAGTACTCAGTAAAAGTACTTGAGTATCTTCTCTGTCACATTATGCTGAGCTGTGTAAAGCGTCATGTTCCTCTGCTGTGCGATTAGCTCTGTTAGCTGTTAGCTCTGTTAGCACTGTTAGCCAGATACACAGCAGCAGCAGCGGCTGCTAACAGCTAACAGCTAAGAGCTAACTAGCTCTCCTCCTCCTCCCGATTACAGCAGCCCTGCGCTCCCCGCTAACAGCCGGTACCAGCCGGTTACCGCCGGTTCCAGCCTCCCGGAGGAGCGGAGCCCCGTTACGGGTCTGTCTTCAGACTGAACTCGGTACACTGAGCCCTCGGCGGGGGACAAACAGTGGCCCGAGTTCTCTCACATGGTCGGGTCATTGACGAGAGCGGAACACTCACCTCTGACTGCATCTGCACGGCGCCAATCCACGACAGACGTATACTGCACTACGTCATCACGTCGCTTTTAGGGCCGAGCCTGGCGAGACGTCCTTTCCCCGCCTCTTCCTCTCACAAAAACAAACAAAAAATCTCAAAGTATGTGTTCTGACACAGAAAAATAATATAGATAAAAACAACAAGCTGACTGAAGGTACAAATAATAAACAGACAACAATAAGCAACAACAAACATGTCACACTGTTTCTATTTGTTCATGTTGTCATATTCTGTTGTAGTTTGTATGACAGCTACTACTGCTAATGCTACTGCTAATACTGCAAATGGTACTGCTGATATACTACTACGAGTATTATTATTATTATTATTATTATTATTATTATATTTTATTATTTTGGACTGTCCCTATTTATTGTATCATCAACCCTTCGGCAATATTGTTTATCAGATATTCCTGCCAATAAAGCGTATTGAATTTTTAAAAAAAATTTAATACTCCAAATACTACTCTGCAAATATTATAAAAACATAAATAGTGCAACTAATACTGACACTTCTACTGTGAATACTATGACTGCTAATATTAATAAGCTACTGCTAATACTGCTAATACTGATCCTTATATTGCCAATACGACTAACACTACAACTGTTAATGCTATTGCTCATACTGATACGTCTATGACAAGTGCTAATACTTCTACTGCTAACACTGCTACTGCTAATACTGCTACTGCTAATACTGCTACTGCTAATAATGATACTGCTAATAATGATACTGTTAATACTGCTACTGCTAATAATGATACTGTTAATACTGCTACTGCTAATACTGCTACTGCTAATACTGCTACTGCTAATAATGATACTGTTAATACTGCTACTGCTAATAATTATACTGCTAATAATGATACTGCTAATACTGCTACTGCTAATAATGATACTGCTAATAATGATACTGCTAATACTGCTACTGCTAATAATTATACTGCTAATAATGATACTGCTAATACTGCTACTGCTAATAATGATACTGCTAATAATGATACTGCTAATACTGCTACTGCTAATAATGATACTGCTAATAATGATACTGCTAATAATGATACTGCTAATACCAGTCTTTCTGATGGGATTATTATTAACAAGGCCAGTTTTAGCAGTGGAAGAATCAGTGTTAGCAGAACCAGTACTAATAATAGAAGTATGTTAGCAGTAGCAGTGTTGATGGTATTAGTATTCATCAGCATTAGCATGGCTGATTTATTGATCTATTTATTGATCACTGATAGGCTGCAGTATTGTAAAGATAGATTCATATTATCATAGTGTTTGTCCTGCTGTTGTCACATGTTTATGATGTCATCATGATGTGTACGATCGTGTAGATGTGGTGATTGGACGGGACGGACGAGGACACGTCACACAGCTGGAGTTAATCAATAAAGTCTTTTAATTTTTCATTGATGAAGCCGTCAGTGTTTACTGATACTGCCTCATGAAATTTATTGAAATTATTGATTATTGATAAATACTATTAACAGGTGTGTGTGTGTGTGTGTGTGTGTGTGTGTGTGTGTTAATGAATCAAACAGGTTACAAGAAGAATAACACAGTTTTATTAAAATTTAATTTGGCTACATTTATTCGAGCATGGTCATCTCCAAGAGAAATTCAAAATTCAATAATAATACTTCAGACATTTTAGGAATTCCTTCATCTTCATTATCATCATCTTCATCAGTCCTTCGTCACCTTTTCAGTGGGATGAATAAAGTGGATTTTTTTTCTCTCTCAAAAATACAGTGTTTTCACAATAATCATCGTATCAAAAGTTCCCCAAATTTAGAATTTCCAGTAGTTTCAAAGGAAACAGAATAAACAATTTAAAAAAAAACAGAAAAACAGTTGAATTTTTCCAAATACCATAGACACTCTCTATTCATAGTTTTGCTCCAATAGTCAATGACAGAATCATTTTTACTAAAATATATCTATTTGTGAGGAACTCTAATACTGTACACTACAGTATGAAATAAATAGAATTAGGAAATATAAAATGAGTCACATAAATAAAATGGTAAATTCTCAAATAAAAACAAAAAAAAAAGAAATTTGTGTTGGAAAATTCAACAAAAACAAAAAAATAATACTGACAAAAATACTGTCATGGAACAAAAAAATACATAAAATTGCACAAACATATGTAAACTAACAAACTTTTGTCTATCTACGCTAATACTGACGAATCAAAAACAAGATGAAATATTCATAATGGATGTGGAAGCCGAGCAGAGAGGACGAAGGTGACGAACACTGTACAGGGATGGCACTTTGCAGAACACATGAAAAGGTTTGCATATAATAAGGCTTTCTCTGGAGAAAAAATTATTATTCCACACACAAAAAAAAGGCTCTGTCCTATTTTTATTTTCATCTTCTTCTCTTTTTTTTTTTTGAAAACGGAGCCCTTTCATTTGCACGCAGCTCCCTCCTCTCCTGTTTAAGACTCACATCCACATTTTATTTTGAAAATCACACAGGTTTAAATGTTCCTTCACATAAAGAAAAAAATAATAATTAGGAGGCCCAAAGTCGTGTGGTTAGTTGGCAAAAATAATAAAACAGGATCAAAGTAAAAAAAAAAAAACGTCACAGTAAAAGGAGACAAAAAATACAACAATAACACTGACAGGAAGTGACCGCGTGTTCCTCTTTTTTCCCTCTTTTTAATTTTTTTTTTATTTTGTAGTGATCTGGGGAGTCGAGTGCAATTTCCTGATGTGGGGATTCGAACACGACGACACACGAAGGAAGTTAAGAACATTGTAGCACCACACAGCTTTTAGGCCTTTATAATACTGTACATTAAAAACAGCTTCACTTCATCTCGTTGTCATGATCATCATTTTTACTTCTTCTTTTATCTTATTTTTTATTTTTTGCATAATGTGGATTTTTAAACAATCCCACCCAGCGTCATGACGTGATCGTGGTCGGCCGTCATCGAGTTGCATTTCTGGTTAGGGACCGTACCAAAATTATTTGGGGTATGGAGTTTTACTTTCTAAAATTAATGTAAATAAAAACCTTTGTGTTTCATTTTACTTGACTTATTCAGAGCTGCAATGACTAATCAATTTGTAAATTAATCTCGGACTATAAAAGTCAAAATTTTCTCAATATTTTTTTGTGACAGGAAGTCCTTGAAAAATGGGTCCAAACATGTACATTCATGTCCGTCCTTCTGTCCGTCCTTCTGCGAACTCCACATGTTTGGACGCATTTTTTACAAGTGACAGGATTGGAACAGGATTAATTAATTAATTGAATTTTTATTTAATCAACAGACAAAATAATCTTTAGTTGCAGCCTTTGACTGATTAGTAGGATAAGTTGGGAAAAATGTTTATACAAAACATTTTGTGACCTTTGAATTATCTAGTTGGCGAATTAAAAGTTACTGAAGAGGAAAAATATAGCGCTGTGAGCTATCGAGTGTTAGCTGCCACTGACGTCATTGTGTCACACAACCACCAACCCAGTTAGCAGCACGGTTAGCATCAAACAGTTCAACAGCTAGCAGCTAGAAACCAGAATTTATTTTAGATTCATACAAGAAAAGCTTTTGGACATTAAGTGCTGTCTTCTGTGAAGTTTTAACTTGCGTTACTATTAAAAACATTAATTCTTGCTAGATGACATTAGCATGAGCTGTGTAACTAACACCAGCAAGAAGGCTGTGTAGCATGGTAGCGAACGTTTAAAATGAGCTTTTAACAAGGGTCAAAAGAAAATTCTAAACTTATATTATATTATATTATATAACTTATATTATATTTATATATATCTGTATAACAACTTCGTCATTGTTGTTTTACATGTACAAACTTACAGTTGGAGGCAGAATTTGGAGATAAAATTTTTGCTTTTTAAAAATTATAAGGACATAAAAGTCCAAATAAACGGACACAAAGTGTGACCCTAACCCTAACTTCACATCAAAGAAAGGATCATGAATAATTACTTTCAACAAAAAAGTCAGAAGGAATCTGATAAATCAAAGGTCACAATGTTTCTTTACTGGACAGAAGAGTAAATAATCACTTCTGAGAAACAGACGTACTGCTCCTTTTGTATATGTATACGTGTATGTATTAATTGAGGACAGGACTGTTGTCAGCTAAAACACACCTTCATGATGTTTGTTTCAGGGGAAATTTGAAATGAAATGTAAATTTTGGGTTAAATTAAAAAATACAAGTCAGAATTCCCTTCCACCCCAAATAATTTGTGTACAGTCCCATCAAAATAAAAGCATCCTCTTCCTGACAAATGTTCAAAAGCTTTTTTAAATCAGTTCCTGGATTAGTCCTCCTGGTCCGACTTGCCATCTGTCTTCCCTTCTCGTGAACTTTCGTCCATCAGCTGCGTCATGTCTTTGCCCTTGCCGTCCCTCGTCGAGTCCATCTGGCTCCTGCTGTCACCTCCTTCTTCTTCCTCCTCCTCCTCCTCCTCCTCCTCCTCTTCCTCCCTTCCTTCCCTGAAACTTGCCTCCTGTCTGTCTGTCACCTCCTCGTACGTCTTTTTGTCTACTTCCATCTCCTCCTGTCCTCGTCCCTCGCTGTTGTCCCTCAGGATTGTGCCACTGCCACCGCCACCACTGTCCTCCTGCTGGTCCTCGGGGTCAGAGTACCCGAGGGGCCCTAGGCCCTGTAGGAAGGCCCTCCTCATCAGCAGCTCGGTGGGCTCCAGGCCTCCGACCACTATGCTTCCTCCTCCTCCTCCTCCTCCTCCACCTCCTCCTCCCTTGTCTCGGGCCTCCCTCTCAGCGGCCTCGCGCTCCTCCGCCTCCCGTTTGCAGTAGGAGTAGCGGTGGTTCATGTGCTGCGAGTATGAACCCGAGTGAGAGAAGCGCTTCCCACACTTGTCACACTGGTATGGTTTCTCTCCGGAGTGCAGGCGCGAGTGTTCGATGAGATGGTGTTTGTGTTTGAAGGCCTTCTTACAGATCTGACACTGGTGAGGACGCTTCCCTGCAGAGACACAAGAGACACGAGGAGGACACAAGTCACTAACATGGACACGTAACGACATGGACACGTAACATCAGAGCAGCAGAGCTTCAGCTACACACAGAACAGCTTGACAACACAGTCTTCTTTAAATCATCATTTTACACTTACCTCTGTCTTATGAGTAATGGGTTAATCTATCATTAATCAATTATGAAATTAAATATTTTGATAATCAGTTAATCTTTTGAATCATTTTTTTTTTTTAAATAATGACTAAATTCATCAACACAGACGTACGTCTGTGCACTCCACCTGTTTTCACATGTTTGGACCTATTTTTCAATTAATGAGATTGTGACAGGATTAATTATTCAACTAATCAAGAAAATAATCAACAGATGAATTGTTAGTTAAGATAAGCGTTAGTTGCAGCTCTGGTTCTGTGTGCTGAAGAGCACTGCTCTCAACACATTTTCTCATGTCTCAGTCTCACAGCTGTTTGTGAATCTATAGATTTCTGAACATTTTTTGTGGCAGCAAGTCTTTCAAAGTAATAAAGATAAATCCCACTTAGCAAAATTTGGTTGAAAGCCCAAATGTTTGGGCTAAATTTCTGGCCCGTTGCACCAGCCAGAATTAGTCCAACGTTAGACAGCGTTAAAATGATGCTGGTTGTTTGGTGAGATTAAAGAGACTTTCACACAGGAGGGCGGTGCTTCAGTTCCTGTGTTGATGTCTGTATGTTTAATCTATATGTTAAATCTGTCATTTAAATCTATATGTTTAATCTACACGTTAAAGCTTGTAACTGTTTGATGTCCTGCAGTGAGACGTGTTGGACTTTTATATCCTGAAATTAGTGAACAAACTTGTTAATCAAATAATTGTTGCTCAAAAGTTGTTGAAGTGAAAATACAGAAAAATGTTTTTCATCATTGTCTCAAATGTGATCTGACGTCACATCGGCCAAACCAATAATTAATCATCAATAATATAGAATAATTGATCAGTGGCAATTATTGATGATTGGAAATGAAGGTCTTGATTTTCCATATAATTAAAATGTTCTTGAGACATTCTCTTGAACTTGACTTTTATATTTTGTAGTTTTGTGTCTCATGATTAAAGGTTACAACAGTATGAGACGTTCACGGTACAATAAAATATCAGGATTTCTCAGTTATTTTTAAAATATGGGAATTCCACAACTGTTTACTACCACTGTTCACTGCTGTAACCTGCTCATGGCTGTTAATAAAGTTTTCAACAATTATGAGATCTCGTATGTTGAAACCACAAAATCTGTAAAGTAAAAGAGTTCTGTAACAGAAGATTAAAAGGTTTGGTGTTTTGTAATGTTTTACAGTGTAAAGTTCAGCATCGACACAAATGAGCTCTGACGTGTTTGAGTCATAAAACAGAAAGGAAATAATTAAACATTAATCTTCAGAACAAGACAAAGATGGAGGAGGAGGAAGATTCAGGTCATCAGAGCATCGCTCAGATGACAGAAACAACACTCATACACAAAGTTCACATATCAGATATAACTGCAACTATTGATTGATTATTGATTAACTATTTCAAGTCTTTTTTTTTTTAAGTTTTTTTTTTTTTTTTTGGCATTTTTGCTTTTACTTGATAGGACAGCCAGAGAGTAGACAGGAAAGGGGGCAGAGAGAGAGGGGACGACATGCAGCAAAGGGCCAAAGGCGGGAGTCGAACCAGCGGCCGCTGCAGAGGACTACAGCCTCCAAACATGGGTCGGACGCTTTACCAACTGAGCTAAACGTCTGCCCATTCAAGTCTTTTTTTAACGAAAAAAAATTAGCTTTTAAAGGTTTATTTACTACTCTCTGACAGTAAACTGAATATCTTTAAGTTGTGGACACAACAAGACATTTGAGGAAGTCATCTTGGACTTTTATCAACATTTTCTGACATGTTCTGGACCAAACAACTGATCAATAAGTGGGAAAATTATTGCCAGATTGATCACTCGTTGAAAAATAGGTCCAAACATGTAGAGCCCATAGACGGACGTCCACCTGTTTTTTGTTGTTGTTGTTGTTGTTGTTTTTTCATTAAAAATTACTCAAAATGATGAATCAACTATGGGTGATTAATTTAATAATTGTTTAATAATTAATTAACCAATAATTGTTGCAGCTTTACAACTGTTTAAAGCTGAATCAGTCATTTTTTAACAAAATCACTTTCAGACTTTATAAATAGTTTTTAAAATAAACTAAAGTGGAAATCTCTCAGCTGATTGGCTGTTATTCTGTTGGAAGACACGTGATTGTTCAGTTCAAACGACTTGTTTGAAAGAGCTGAAAGAGTTTCTGATCGAAACGTTCAAACATCGTTTAACAGGTTACTATCTGTCTCCATCTGTTGCTGCAGCAACACTGACAAAAAGCAAGATACCGCAAGCAAATGAGAACCTGAAGAGGAGCAGGGACCCTACACACACATACACACACACACACACACACACACACACACACACACACTGATACTACAGAATTTTCTTCTTCCGACTCTGAACAGGAGCTTCAGTCTGCTGCTGAACGCCATCCAAACACACGTCCCACGCACACATGCACTGAAAACACAGCTTCACCCCACCGATGCCAACACACACACACACACACACACACACACATACACATACACACATACACATACACATACACATACACACACACACACATATGTGCACAGCTCGTCACAAACACACATGCAGGCAGATCGTAGCCACAAATAGACCTGGAACGCCTCAAACATCCACCAGAGCTGGCATAGTTCACTGTAACACACACACACACACACACACACACACACACACACACACACACACAGAAGGCAAAAATAACCGAGACGGTGGATTCCTTCTCTGAGTGACGGGGGAAGGCGAACATGAACGACGGATGATGCAACAGAGTGAAAGAGACGAAGGTAGAAAACAGGACGGTGCTCAGGTGAGATGATCCGTCTGTGCTTTACACCAAACACAACAAACACAAACTTAAAAAACACTCCATTTAATCACACATCAGATTTGGTTCATCTGTGCCTGCACACCTCATAAAGTTACGATAAAAGAAAGTAAAGAGAAAAAAACATTTTTGGTGTAAAAAGATTTGTTAACAGATAAAGAAACTGAATATCTCCACCTGACCTACAAATATTCTTCGTGGTTCCTGCTCCTGCTGACAGCGACATGAAAGATACACAGTCAGAACATGTGAAAACTCTTTAAAGCAGCGAGCTCTTTCGATTGGATCGTTGTTATAAAGATCATTTATTCAGACGAAGCGTGTTTCAGTCAAAGTTCAACTCTTTTTTTCACACTCCTCCAGTTTCCTCCAGTGTCAGCCTGATATTTTTGGATTTTAAAAAGATAGAATTCAGGTGAGGTCATCCATCTGTTGTTTCCACCAAAACTTCATTAAAAAACAAAGAGTCTAGTTTTAAAGATGATTTTATGCTGATTTTATGACAGATCAGAGAGTTTTGTTTGGTGGACAGAGAAGAGATGATGCTGCAGGTATCAGATCTGCTTGAGGTCGTAGACTAACAAGCAGAACTCACAGTACAAATGTAGTTTAAACATTGTAACATGCAATATTTATTTAAGTTAGATTAGTTAGCATTAGCTAACATTAGCTAACAGTTGTCTCTTGTAAGCTTCAATTTTGTGAATGACAAGAATCAAAGAAAAGGAAAAAATGACTGTGAAAATACATTTTCTTGTTCTTAACACGTCCACAACCAACATGCAGCCAATCAGAATATGTCCGTGTTCTGTAAAGACAGAACCCCAAACAGATCTGAAGCAGAACCAAAACAAAAGAAAGAATTTAGGACATTGTGGACATATGAACACCTGGAGTCCAACATTTGATTAATTTGAAAGGGCTGCAATAAGGCAGAGGTTAAGAAAACCAGGTTTAAAATTACTAACTCCAGGTTTAAAATTAAAGCTGAGCTCTGTTGAACACTTAAAAACAAATCTCAGTTTAGTAAATTCAAGTTTAGGGATGTAATCACTATGGAGCCACTTGCTTACCCAAATTAAAATAAATAAATTGTAGAACTATTATAATTATACACACACACACACACACACACACACACACA
>JAJHUR010129311.1:372-15952 GCA_027495735.1 Lutjanus campechanus | reverse complement strand
GTCAAAATGGCTGCTGTGAAAGAGACGTGTTGATGACTGATTCATTCATATGACACGTGCCTGAATTTTCCTTTAAGGTGGTGAGACAGAGCTGAGGCAGCATTTCAGATCATTTTGTTCTTTTATCTCCACTGGTTCTGGCATTTATCTGACATTTCTCAGATTTATTGCAGGGTTTATTGTGCTTTACAGTGAGCAGGCTTTCAGTGATATGTTGTGTAGTACAAGTAAACAGCACAACAATGACAACAGCAATAAATTCTAATTCCAATAAATACAGAGAAAGCTTCTCCTGCTGAAAAATCGGTTGTTACTCCAGCAGCAGTGATGTCCTTTGACTTGCACAATGTTCCCGTGAAACAGCTAGTGAAGAACTTATTGGTTATGTGTTTCCTGTAAAAGAGGCAGCTAGGGAGGGACCTGTTGCAGACACTGGTGCTGAATTAGCCTCAAATCAGCAGAAGTAAGTTATCTAACTGCTAACTTGTGTTTGCCCTGATGTGCTGGGAGCCAAACCCAGGAAGAATACATCTCAATATGACCTCGGTGCTGTGTTCCCTGACCGTCTTGGAGGTTGTGTTTGTCCTGGTGACCAGCCTTGTTCACTGGGAAGCCATCTGCCCGTCAGCAAACTCATAATTAGGGCTGAGCGGCTGGAGACCAGCAGACCAGCAGACCAGAAACCATAAAACATTTTACATAAAATATGGAAATCAGTGAAAAAAGTTATAACATTGTGCTTTTGTACAGTGACACCTGTTGCCCAGAAATACTTAACTCCTGTTGTTCTGGTGAACAGATATATTCTTCCACGCTCCGCTGCGTCATAAGTGAGAAAGTGTTTCATTGGACACAAACTTAGTAACCACCCTGCGTGCAGAATGAGTCATTCACCATTTTTAATCATTTTCCAGGAAAAGACAAACTCTGAAACACCATTAAAATACCCCAAATATCTACAAAATAACTTTTTTTGTAATTGTTGGGCCAGATACCGCATATAGGTGACATACAGCACGATACATTGAAAAAAAAGCAAAAACACTTAAACACAGATTTTGAATTCACAGGAACTGTGAACAAAATGAAAATGACATAAAAGAAGAAAAAGATGTAACAATCAATGAGCATTTGGTCAGATTGACCAACCAACTGACCACATGTCCAGAGGGTGTCAGCCCTATAATTTAAAATGTAAAAGATGTGACAAGATGAAAAACAATGTAAAAGATTTAACAAGACAAAAAAGATGTAACATAACACAAAAAAGACATAAGACCAAAAAGACGTAACATGACAAAAAATAAGTGACAAGATGCAAAAGACGTAACAAGACAAGAAAGACATAAGACAAAACAGACGTAACAAGACAAGAGAGACATAAAAGATGCAACAAGGCAAAAAACACCATAAAAGACATGACAAGACAAAACAACACAAAAGACAAAAAACGTAACAGATGCAACAAGACAAAAAAAGACGTAACAAGCTGCAAAAGATGTAATAAGACACAAAAGATGACAAAAAAAACAACATATTTTAGTCAGAGAACTGAGTGTGACCAGCTTTTTTAAAATTTTACGGTGGTTCTGTGTTGTGATTTCTTCCACTAAGTTCTGGCTTCGCCCTGCCTAAACAGATCCTGCTGACAGGGGACCGAGCTGTGATTGGCTGCATGCAGGAAGGAGAGTGGGAAGAGTTAACCTCTATCGATTACAACCAAACACTTGTAGCTTTAAATGAACGCCCCGAAGCCTCGGACACACTGAGTACAACTTTCACCGTGAACGTCACATCAGGGTCTCCTGCAGCAGGCCCAGTCATCTGGCTTCACACCAGGCTGTTTATTCAGAATCAATCCGCTAATGCCGGCATACGGCCATGATTGTTTTGACTCTGCCCTGGCTTGTATAGAGAATCAGTTTGCACAAGTGCACCATGCCTACAGAGCTGTCCTCCTCACAAAGGCCACTCAACACTCAGACATCACCTCACCTCCTTATCAGCCTGCCCCTTAGCCCCTTTTACAAATATTTGCGACCGGTGGAGGATGCCTGTTCAAACAGGAGCGAGACTGTGGCAGTGACCGCTGCTGCATCAATCCAGACAGCAGGTTGACCTTTGGAACATGCATAAAAAGATGTTCATATTAGTCATCCAAATAATGGGTATTTTATAGTTCCTCTTTCTGTCTTTTTCTAAAGCCAGGAATATTATATGGAGCCCATACATACATAGGTTAGAATGCAGAAATGAAAACTGTAATTTCTCTTTATCCTATAAAAATAGCTTTTGTCAGTGTGACTGTACTGTAGTATTGTTGTCAGGTAGTTACTTTAAAAATGAAAATGTATTCTGAGACAGTTACTGATCACCTGTTAAAAACTGTAGTCAGTACTGTCTTCCAAGTATCACAACATTAAAGTAACATAACTTGATTACTTTACATTACTTTTGGATTACCTCAATACCAAATATGTTGAAATTGTTCAGCCTAATATAATGTTTCATGTTCGTTGTTTGTTTTATTAATTGTTTGTCCAGTTATTCCTTCCTCTGTCAGGCACAAATGTGCGTTTAGACTAACTTAAGCTTGTTCTGGGGCTCGTGTTTTTATCAGATGTTGACTTCTTGTATGATGACAGTATTTTCACAGCTGAAGGCAGAACTGTAGCTGTGATGTGATGTGATGTTTCTGATTCAAAAACAAAATAATGGTGAAATTTACACCCACTCAGACCAGAGTGGTGTCCTGACTCACAAAGTTTTGTACTGTGTGCACACCACAAGTTAGTACATTTTATGTATTTTAAAAATGTAATCCTGCTATTAATCCCCATCTTTACTAAATGTCTCTGTAATCTGATTGTCTTTTCTGTAATTGTAATGGAATACAATTACCTTTTCCTGTGTCCTAATTATGTAAGTCTCTAAGCCTGATTCGAGTGGAATAGTTGCACAATTTTTCGTTGAGGCTATAATTCATGCCTATTCTCCTCGGAGGCAGCACGTCAGACGCTCCTTCAGTCATCAGAGCTGTCAGTCAAGTTAAAAGGCAGATATATAAAAGCGAGCCATCCATCCCCGTCAGCCGGACTGGACCTGTTGATCGCCTGGCAACACTCAAAACGCTTAAAACATGCCACATATGTGATTATATTGCAAAGCGGTGCCGCCGTCTGAGATACCGCCGCGTCGATAGCAGAGGGTCAGTGTGTGGGTGTCTGGTTTTGGTGCTGCTCAGAGACTCGTACCTGCGTTTTTGTGCGTGAGGTGCGCGCAACTCTCCAGAGGCGCACAGAGGCTCCGCGCTGGATCTCCTGCACTCATATTCTCTGTCTGGGGGAAACTGAGGAATCAACACACACGGTAGGTATGATACTTCTTCTCCAATTCGAGACTGTAATTGAAACTGTATCGAAATTCACTTTAGCCTAACTAAGAGCTGAAAAGAGAAAAATCGAAATGACTTAAATAAATGCATCGTTTTTCTGTCACTGCAACTTCATGAGTATTCCTCTTTAGATAATTCCTTACAGAATGCCTTAATTGTACTTAAGATGATTTTAATTTGTTCATTATGTGCTTTGGATGTTCCACTGAGACTTTTATATATCTGCAC
Source organism: Lutjanus campechanus (assembly GCA_027495735.1). Classification (NCBI taxonomy): domain Eukaryota; kingdom Metazoa; phylum Chordata; class Actinopteri; order Lutjaniformes; family Lutjanidae; genus Lutjanus; species Lutjanus campechanus. The sequence continues at coordinate 12,330 of JAJHUR010129311.1, read as the reverse complement.
CGTTGCATCGCACTTCTCCAAGGCTGCATCTCTTTTTGACGCATCTCCTCTTTGACATTAGTGAAGAGGCTGCAATAAACATTTTTAATGGTTTGCATAAATGGCTCTTTTAACTTAAGTGCTAGTGTTCAGCATGTATTTATTCTGCTCGGCAGAAGGGATACAGCAGAGTCAAAACCAGTTAATTAAAATCATCTGCTCTATTTGGCAGAGCTGATGAGTTGGGGGCCAAAAATCAAATCACTGACTTTGTCCACGTATTTTACATGCGTAAAAATATTCAGTGAATGTGTTGATGAAAATATCAGAAACAGAGTGTGGATAAAATGCGACAGTTTCCTTTGACTAGTCATGAAAGCTACATTATAAATCAATGCAAAGTCTGATATTGTTGTGTCCGTTCAGCGCGCAACCTGCTGCTCACCATCCTGAGGTGTGAGACGCCGTATTATGTCCGAGAGATTTCAGCGAGGACATTTCAGCCTTTAATTATTGCGACGTTTTGAGTAAATATGCTGTCAAATCAGGAGGAAAATATCCAGGAGCAAAGAGGTAAATGACAACATAAAAATAGCTCCAAATAAAATAAAGAAAAAAAAATCGATCAACATAATCCTTTTATTTTTTATTTTTTACAGACCGGTATTCCAAATCACGTTTACCTCAGGGGATTTTTACATGCAGCCAAGACACCCTCTTTCCCTCAGTTCCTCCATCAGACTGTTAGAAATAAGCAGCAATGTGGGGATGTAAACAGAAACTCAGGGTATGACATGCAAAGTCCAAGATGAAATATTTATCATGATATTAAAAAAACAAGAAAAATATGTCATGCCACATTTTTTGTTTGTGAGGAAAAAAAATCACTTTCCTTTCCTTCTTTAGTAAAATAAAATGAAAGAAGCCAGCCAGGACTGAAACATGCACAAAATTCTTTGGCAATTGAAGTGTAAAAAGTGTGTCTTACCACTTTACAATAAGACACTGCCTTATAAATAATTTATGAAGTTTGTTGTAAACACTAAATTATTAATAAATAATTTAGACATTGCTTAATACTATAATCTAAGAGTTACTAACATTTATACTCGGCAAAGGGAGCCTTACTGTAAAGTGTAAAGTGCTGCACCCTGAAAACGTCAAGGTAAACATAAGTCTTAGTGTTTGAATTAGTGGTATTTTGATCTGTTAATTTGATCTGCCAAGTAAAAACCTTTTTTGACTATTAAGATGTGCTGATGATGGTTAAATCCTATTGACTTATTAACAAATATGTGATGAAGAATACAAAGCAAGCAATGAGATCTGAAGCTTAACAGTATTAATAAATGTGTGCTCACTGTTTGACAAGCAACAGGTCATAGCTGCCCTTTTTATTTCATGTGATGCAACAGCTTATTAATGGTTTATAAAGTGTCTACAACCTAATTAATAACCTAATTATAAAGATGTACCTGTTTATATACTGCAACAATTAAATTCTTTATAATGGTTTTAATTCTATTTCTCTCAGCGACATGGCTTTGTTCCAGTGCCTCTTCAACACTCAAAGATTTTGATTAGCCACCATCTGGAAAATGTCATTTTGGGTGAATCTGGGACAGAAATCTTTTCCACTGATGTTTCTGACAGTTACTGTAACAACAAAGTGTTATTTTTTTTTCCGCCTGTTTCATCTTTTCACAGAAAAAAACATTTTTAGTCTATTCAAAATTCGGTTGCTCTTTATTTCACGGGACACTAAGAAGACATAACAAGCCATACTTTGAATCAAATATCATACAAAACAGAAATAATATGTTCCCAAATTACCCTCTGATAATACCTAATGAGGGTCTAAGAGTAGGAAACAATATACTTTACTTTCCAGTACAGTTCCAGTTTAGTTTACAGTACAGTTCTGTTGTAATATGTCCCTAATGACCCTCTAAGAACGTGTAATAAGAGATACACTTTAGTTTACAGCACAGTTTGGTTGCAGTGTGTCTCGAATTATCCTCTAAGAATGTCTCATATGAGATACACTTTAGTTTACAGTACTGTTTTGTTGTAATATGTCCCAGATGACCCTCTAAGGAAGTCTAATAATGGATACACTTTAGTTTACAGCACAGTTTGGTTGTAATGTGTCTCAAATTACCCTTTAAGAAAGTCTAATAATGGTCTAACAGTGTGAAATAATACACTTTAGTTTGCAGTACAGTTCTGTTGTAATGTATCCTAAATTATGGTCTAATAAGGGTATAACTACTGTCTAATAAAGAACATATTTTTGTTTTTGTCCAATTTAATGCAAAGTACAGCTTGTTACATCTTATTAGTATACCGTAAAACAAAGTGCGACTCAGAATGTCTACGAGAACTCTGCAACAAACTTTTACTTTAACAGCAATTCATCATCCCATGTAGCCACCATTTATGTCACCATTGTCCTTCACTGTCAGGCAGTAATTTGTCCTTTGCATTTCCCCAGTTGGGCTAAATATAGTTGAAGTGAAATGATGTGAATTGGAACCAGCAGCCCCTGTGCCGTGCACACAGCCGCAGCACATGCCGAGTGTTTGGAGAGATAATAGCGGAGAGCAGGTTTGAGTCACGCAGCAGCATTCGCTTTACTGTTCAGCGCGTGTTGAAAATCTGATGAAATAACTGAAAGACAAATGACTCACTGTGATAGACCAGCTATGTTTCAGTGTGTCTAAATTGTACTACAGCGAAGAGGCCCATTCATTTAATATTTCAAACACAAAGATAAAAAACACAGCTCTGTAGTGGTAATCATAGAAAACGTTTATATTCTAACAAAAGACAGTGACTGCAGTGATTTTCCCTGTGGAGCTGCACAGGACTTAAAATGTGTTATCACAAGGACAGGGATTACAATTGGACAGAGAGCCTTGCTCATTAAAAGTTCAATATGCGATTCTGGAGAAAGATACTTGATTGTTTCAAATTGACAATGCTTTGGATTAGTGGCTGGAAGAAAGCTGATCATTGAGCCTCATTCCCAGGTCGTCAAATATTGACATTTTGGGAAGGAGACTCAAAATCAGTTATCTTACTGACCTATGATTGGTCAGTCTTCTGTCACTGGCTCGATTTTTTAAATCCTGAGCCAAGAGTAAGAGCAGAAGTCTAGTTTTCTTTAAGGCCAAAAACATTCAAAAAGTGAACTGGAAGAGTTCAGATCCCTGTCAGGCAGCAAATGGTGAAGTACCTACTGCAATGCTGCCACACCTGCCAGATGCAACCAGCAGAGATTTGCAAAGTCCTGCCAACATTAACATGACCCCCACAGACGCTGTCCTGAGCTGAAACAGGATTGTAAAGTAAAGCAGTTGTTGATCACTTGTGGCACCTAGCTTACCTTGTGAGGCGGTTGGATTTGCGAGACTGCAAGATAACAAGATCACATCCATCTTGCCAGGCTTCAAATTGTCTGTTTGTGTCTGCACCAAAAGTGGTGCAGCCAATCAGTGTCCAAGGAAGGACTACTGGCAAGTACGGGTGTGATTTTAGGTGTGACAACAGCTAGAAATGTCAAGGGAAGCGACTCGTCTCAAACAAACAGTGGCGGCTCCTATTGAAGTTAGTGCAGATACTGTGATAGCATCAGTTATATCAGAACTCGAAAGTGTTTTCTCACTGAAAAAAAGAGCAAAAAACGACACTGAAGGATTTTCTCAACGGAAGAGATGTTTTCGCTCTTCTCCTGACTGGCTTCAACAAAAGTTTGATGGTTTGGTTGAAGTTAGTCCGTGTTAGACATGATAGACAGATGGTTCATCCAATCACCTGCCAAGTGTTCTTTTGAAAATGCCTGCCCTTTTCCAAACAGTTACGGCAGTTTGAGGTAATATGTGTAGTAATTATCCTGATTCCCCCCCTCCAGGTTGACATCAGCCTGTTGGGATGGAGAGCACCGGCAGCAGCTGGGCAGCTGAGCTCACGCCCCCATGTGTGATGCAAGACGTCAGCGGGAACGACACCGGTCAGGTCTTCGAGGTGGCGCTGCAGAACAGCTCTTCCAAGCGCAGCTCCCAGTTTGTGGGCGTGGAGCTGCTGCAGTCCTTCAAGCTGCTCATCATTCCCTGCTACACTCTGGTGGCTCTGGTGGGCGTCTTCGGCAACTACCTGCTCCTCTACGTCATCTGCCGCACCCGCAAGATGCACAACGTCACCAACTTTTTCATCGGGAACCTGGCCTTCTCTGACATGCTGATGTGCGCCACGTGTGTCCCCTTCACGCTGGCCTACGCCTTCAACCCACACGGCTGGGTGTTTGGCCGCTTCATGTGCTACCTGGTGTACCTCATCCAGCCTGTGACGGTGTATGTGTCAGTCTTCACACTCACTGCCATTGGTGTGGACAGGTATGTCAAACAAAGTCTGTGAAAAGACTATAAATAAATCTGCTGGAGAACTCTGTAGTAACTGATTTACATGCATCCTGCATTTCACTAAAATATCCTGCAGGTTAATGCTTGAGGCATTTATTCACACCTTCATACTAATGAGGAATGAATTATTTCTCAGAGTGAATACCACTATATCTTGAGAGAAAATTGCATAAAATTAAAGTGGCAGATGCAAATATGAGCACCTGAATGTAGAGGATCTTTAACAAGCTCTGAAAATAACTTAGCTGTGTTTCTAGGACTACAGTGAGCAAATGAAAGCATAAGATAGGGATGCATTTACAATAACTTCAGCCACGTTTTCTCTTTACGGACCAGTGTGTAGGAGATAGTGGCATATAGTTTGCCTCACCCTCCCCTTCCAAGCCTGCAGGAAAACCTACAGTGGCCGCAAAACTCGAAAATGTAAAAGATTCTTTCTAGTGACAGTATGTGTGTTCCAATACCTAAACTACTACACTATTAGTATGCCTGAAAAAGATTTAGTATGTCTCAATACAAAGTATGTCAAATGCAGAAAAATGAAATTCTATGTCATTTTGAATGCAGGGTTAGTTTGGTTTGTCCGTTCTGGGCTACTGTAGAAACATGGCTGAATTTTAAATTAGATTTAAAAGATTGCCTTGCTTACGGTATTGCGATAAATTGAATCTTGATACGTATTGTATCACCGGATTCTTGCCAATGCACAGCTCTATATTTCGAATGGTGCATTAACTCTGTGATACAGTAGAAACTTAAAGTGATCACATCTGTCCTGGTCAAATTGACCACTTTAAGTGGATGATTACTATGTCCAAATTGCTTTGTTTTTCTTTAGTTCTCTTGTAGATTATCATCCATTTGACATTTGCATGTTTATCACATGAATATAAAGTAATTACACAGACAGCTTCACTATTTTACCCCCCATCAAGGGCCCACTTAAGGGGACATTACCTGACTTTTCTGTCTCAATCACGAACAGACTATTTCACACAAGGTAACTGGAAGTTTCACCGCTGTATCTTGTCGGCTTATTTTTGACAGTTTGTCAGCGGCTTCAAGTAGACTATTTTTCCTTATGAATTAGTTTGTTCCAGAAGTTTTTTTTTCTTTTATTTTCATCTCTTGAGCCAATCTAATCCATCAAAGAGTGACCTACATAAAAATCTCACGATACAACTTTGCTGTATAATGATAAATAAGTCTCATATCCTGTGTCTTAATTGGCTGCTCATACTGTATGTTGTATATCTTGTACAGCTCTGAACAGATTTCCCAGTCCTTTTAAGCAAATGTATGACGCACAAATACGATGTAAGAGGATGTATCAGACAATAACACTTTTCCACAATGATCAGTACTTCAAGGTTGAGTGCCCCATTCACCCAGCTGTCTCCCAGAAGCCCAAATCCTGCTTTGTCTGCAGACCTTGACAACCATGGCATAGCTAAATTGATTTTTTGGAAGTGAAAAATACTTTTTTTTGTTGTTGGAAGCTTTCAATTTGTCGTTGGCTGCGTTCTGAGGTCATTTTTTAGGCTGCGTTATTTGTGATTCTAATAGCTGTACTGTCATTTGCATGTTGATTGCCGCTGGCAAGCGATGACTTTTGAGTGCTGCTCTTCTTTGCCTGCAATTAACCCAAGTTTGGCATGTTTCCATTTTCAGATTTTGATAGATGGATCAAATTTACGTTTTAGTATTATATTTATTGGTTTTTGGCATTGAAAGAACATCCAGCCATACATACACACAGAAACATTCATAAACACCTCACTGCCCCCACCTTCAAATATTCAAGGAAAAGGAGAAATAATGAGAGAAAATTACAGACACACACACAAAAAACATGTTTTCAAAAAAAAAGTATGTTGTGCTGCTGTTCTAACCATTTTTAAATTTGCATAAAAGTGTCCCATATTCCTCTAAATTGATTTGATTTCCCCCTGACCACATTAGTTAATTTCTCCAAAGCGAGGCGAGACACCATTTCCTGTAACCAGGCACGTGCACAGATGAACCCCAGGTGGTGTTGAAGCACCTGCTGTTTTGGCCTCTAACCAGATAAGTGCCCTTTTCGCAAGACATTTTTTCCTGTTTCTTTTTCTAATTTTCAGTTTTTTTCTTTTTGTTTTTGAATTTTGCCTGAGCCATTAATTCTTAATTAGCCACAGCTGCATTTCAGTTAATTCTACAAAACCGAGATTTATTTATTTATTTAACAGAGACAGAGCACATTAATGAACATCAGTGTAAAATTCATGATGTAAAAAATGCCAGAGTTAGCTAATTTACATAATTACTCAAATAACCAATACACTATATACGGGATATACACTGTAGAAATAGTCCATACATATACCCAATCATAAATGTGCATGTACCAGGTCCAGATGTGTTGGCCTGTCTCCTAGACCAGTGCTTCTCAACCCTGGTCCTCAAGTACCCCTGCCCTGCATGTTTTTGACGTTGCCCTGCTCCAACACACCTGATTCAAATGACCAGCTCATCATCAAGCCTCCCCAGAAGCCTGATAATGACCTGATCATTTTAATCAGGTGTGTTGGAGCAGGGAAACACCAGGGCAGGGGTACTTGAGGACCAGGGTTGAGAAACAATGCCCTAGACTGACACATCACTCATGCATACAACAACACAATACAAAGAATACAAGACAGGACGTGTGCTGGATGTAAGTGAGGCAGGTGTTTGTGTATGAGAGATACTATAGAAGGAGGAGGGAGCAGCAGCTGGCCTTTACAGCCTTTACTGAAATAAAAGTACTAATACCACACTGTAAAAATACTTCTACAATTAAAGGTTCTGCATTGATAATGTTACCTAAGTGAAAGTATGTCATATAATCAAGAAAATGTGCTTAAAGCCTCAAAAGTAAAAGTACACAATGTAGAAAAATGTCTCCTGTGACCGTTAACATTATATATAAAATGAGGAAGAATGAGGAGGAGACTAAGGGAAAGCAGTGGAGAATAAAATAAGGAGGGGATAAGGCCTAACCTCCTAGGTTTATTATTTTATGAAATCAGAAAACACCCTGTTTCAATTTTGTGTAAAGATTTATTGATTTTTAATGGTTATTTGTTTTAGAGACCACTCAATCATGCACAATGTAGTGTTGGTTTGTGTATGTGTAGGGTCGTCTATACTGTTCCACCTCAATGCAATCACTCTCCTCGCCTGAAGCAGTCACATATTGATCAAAGGCAGTACCTGGTAGTAAGTGATCAGGATATCAGGATAGATACCTAATATGGATCAAATCTAATCTAGTTCTCATAAAACCAGCTGAGGCTCTCCTCTTCTCTGCCTCTTCCTAGATACTACGCCACAGTTCATCCTCTGAAAAAGCGCATCTCAGTCCTGGCGTGCACCTACCTCCTGTCTGGGATCTGGCTGCTGTCCTGCGGCCTGGTGGCTCCAGCCGTGGCTCACACCTACCATGTGGAGTTTAAGAACGAGGGCTTCACCATCTGCGAGGAGTTCTGGATGGGCCAGGAGAGGGAGCGGCTGGCCTACGCCTACAGCACGCTCTTCATCACCTACGTCCTGCCTCTGTCTGCGCTCTGCATCTCCTACCTGTGCATCTCCGTCAAACTGCGGAACTGTGTCGTACCTGGACACCACACCCAGAGCCAGGCGGAGGCTCAGCGCATGCGCAAACGCAAGACCTTTCGGCTGGTGAGCCTGGTGGTGGCGGCGTTTGGCATCTGCTGGATGCCCATCAGCGTGTTCAACGTGCTGCGGGACATTGACATCGACCTGATCGATAAGCGCTACTTTCTGCTCATCCAGCTGCTCTGTCACCTGTGTGCAATGAGCTCGTCCTGCTGTAACCCGTTCCTCTACGCCTGGCTGCACGACCGCTTCCGCGCTGAGCTACGCAAAATGTTCACATGCCGCCGTCGCATCGGCATCTCAGCCAACAACTGCGCCACCGCCAGTGTAGTATTGTGAGGCTAATGTTGGTTGGTCTTTGCTTCTTTGGACAGTTGAGTAGACTCATGTCATTCTGATAACGTTAAGATAATGCAGGCTTAGACAGCTGTAGAGAGTTAAGACTCCTCAGTCTTTATTGCGATCCAGCTTTCACTTAAGGTAGCCACATTGCGCGCCATAATTCCATAGCCCAGTGGTACAAATGTTGTCCAATACGTTTAAAGTTCGCTTAGGCTGTTTATTTTTGGTGTTAATGGGTAAAGGTTAAAAAATAAACTTAAAGCATAACACTAGAGATGTTCCAATACCATTTTGTCCTTCTGGTACTGATTCCAATACCTGATCTTTGCGTAACGATCCGACATTCCAGTACATTAAGAAAAAGGTCAATCCACTTGGTAAAGAGTCTGTTTTGCTTTTCCCACAATCCCAAAACCTTTCAGTCCAAACCAGTTCACAATCACAAAAATTCTGCTTTGTGTTTTACTGTGGATCCTCACAAAAACAACCCAAATCAGGCAGTGAAGATGTAGAAATATTTTCAGTATTTGTAGTTCAGTAACAGAAATTATGCACAATATATACACTGGGTATTCTTGGTACTAATGCTAAAATACCAGCAACTCCTGGAGAAATTGGAAATACACAGTCCAACAGATTATTCCTGCTCCTGGTACAGACCCCAGATACCTTCTGCTGACCACGAGCTGCAGCTGGTTACAATAACAGACTTTGCAGCACAATCTGATGCTGAGGTACAGCTAAACATAAAATTTGGTGGACAGGACACTGCTGGGAAGTAGCAGGGTCTTGTCTCAGAGCGTACACTTGACAGCTGATGCCACATTTCAGGTGGTATCGGAGGTATTTTCTAATACTGGTACAGGTATCAGGACAACCTTATAACTCTGTCAAACTCATAATGGACAGAAAACGAGAAAAAAAATAACTAGGATCCATGAAGAACAGTCTTTTTTAACTTTCCTTTTCCTTGTTAAGACTTTGAACCGACATTACCCACAATGCAACTTAACTGCGGACAGCTCAGCCTCAGATTTGGGTGTACTAATAGTGGAGGCTTATGTAGCCTCGAGCAGAGATGAGCCTCTGTGGTCCACAGAGGTCCAGTGAGCACTTCTGTCTAACTCCACATCAACAGTTTTTTTCAAACTTTCCCCCAACTGATGCAGACTCACTTGAGACAATTCATCAGACTTTGCGCAGCTCCCTCTGGAGCCAAAAAGCCTTTATACAACTCTTTTTATAAATGCAGTCAGGGCTGGACTGGGACAAAAAATCGGCCCGGGCATTTTTGAGCCGAGATGGCCCACCAGGTATTGGTGAAGACAATGAAGCCTATGAATGAAAACATGCGGCGCCTGGCTCTGAAAACTGCGGCCACCTCGATCTCGTGAGGTTATCGTTGCCCACGTGTGCATGATGTCGGAGTTTGAAGTTTTTATAATCAAACATAATTACAAAGGGTACAGCAGCAAGAATGAGTTTAACATTGGGGGGGGGGGATTAATTGTGAAATAATTATTGAAAATTTATCTTTAAAACAATCAACTTGACATCAGTCCTCACCTGTTCTCCTTTCTGGATCTATTATAATCAATAATATGATTTTTAAACCTTAACTCACACCCTGAAGCTCCACCTGGCTCTCCTATCTTTTCCCTGAATGAATTACAGTTCTTCTCATCATAAAACTGTTTGTTTAAAAAGTAATAACGGGCTAAAACATATTTCAATAATCAATTTAAGACCTCACCTGAGCTTCCTCAGTCTCTCCACCTTTCACTGCTTCACCTGCCTCACTACTCTGTGTAGCTACTATCATTCTCCTGATAAGACATTATTGCACATATCTAATATAATGTCATACATGCTGAAATGAGATGACAAAACATTTTGGCTAATGTTGACGTTACTTGGGAACACTGACAAAGTTAGCAGTTAAATAATGGACGAGTGACCATCCCAGGATTAAGATGACTTAACTCAAAAGATATGGTTTATAAATGTGAATGTAAACTAACAACAAGACGTTATAAACAAGCCATATTCATGGCAATGTTCCCTACAGACTGTTTTAACTCGTCCAAAGGAGTTTCTGTCATCAGACCGTCTGTCATGAGAGACCAAACTGAGGTCTGAGGGAGGGGCGGGCGGGCCGGTGACATGACGCTGCGTTGCGCTTTCAAAATAAAAGCACGTGAGTTAAAGATTTAAAAATCAAATATTTTTCTCCTCCGCGGTATAATTTTTGGGGTCCCTATTGGATCGCGGGGCCCTACGCACTGTGCGTGTTCTGCGTGTAGGCAGGGACGGCCCTGACTGAAGCACTACAATCACTATCACTAGTATCATAGAAACCGCCAAGCAGAGAAACCGTCATGCTAGCTTGCATGCACAGCTAGCTAAATTGTTAAATAGCCTACTTGTAACTACTGACTGTGTTAAGAGTTAGCAAGCACAACGAAAATAAACTACACCCAAACTTCATTCATATCTGACCCAGGTAGACTGCAGTTCATCACTTCTTACCTGAAGTTCAGATTCCCCTCCACTCGCACAGGCGGCGGCCGCGGGTCTCTCCTCCTCCAGCCTCCCCTTCCCCTCATCCACCTGACGGCCACCTCCGCTATCGTAACCTGTGGCTACTTCGGATGCTGCTGCTGCCAAAGAGGAAGCTCCACCATAGCCACCAGCAAACATCTATGTTATTTTAACACATTTAGCCGCACCTGCCTGAAGGGCTTGCCTCTTTTTATCTCGAATTTTTTCCGCGCCTCCTTTCCGTTTCTTGCTGTCCATTTTGACGATCTCCTCTCTCTCTCTGAATGACTGATTGATTGACAGCCAGGCCCAAGAGGGAGGGGGCATCGGCCCTCTGCTGTAATTGGTCCAGCCCAGAGTCAATCATGACTAATGGGCCGATCCACGAGTTTTGTGTACCAATAGGTATTTACTTACTCATAAAAAAAAAAAACGAAAAATCACCATCGGCCCACCGGGCAAATGCCCGGTATGCCCGATGGCCAGTCCAGCGGTGAATGCAGTCATACTCCCTAAAACATGTTTAACACACTTTGATGTGTAAAATCAGTGGAGTTCCTCTTTAAGTCTGAACACAGAAGATTAACCGTCGACTGCCATGTGTTTTTTCAGATACAATCACACTGATTAGCCTGGCTTTTGTAAATTATAAGATTTAATTTATCTATTTTGAAATGTCTCTTTCACATGAGGGCAGCTTATTGGTAAAATCTTGTTGTGTGATCTATTTTTGGTGTTTGGACCTCGAAAAACAATGTCTTTTGCTAGATTCAAATGTTGACTTAATTAAAGCTACTACAAGGAACTTTTCTATTGTGTTGATTTTGGAGCCCCCTGTGGACAAAAGTGATAGTGTTTGCATGAGGGCTGGGTATTGTTTGATAATTTACAATATCAGTACCAATACCAGTTCCCTTAAAGTGGTACTGATACCAGTGGAGTACTTAATTTGATACCTTTTTTCAAAGAACGCTCACGATGATTGGCTGTCAGTAAAACCATAAAAGGTTTTTTTTTTCCTAGATGATTATATTTT
>JAJHUR010129307.1:0-11626 GCA_027495735.1 Lutjanus campechanus | reverse complement strand
AATTGATGCTTTCAGTTCTTTTAATTCAATCCAAGTCAATGTAACACTCACAAGATGTCACCAAAATCACTTTGTCCCTTTAAAATCTTTCAGAAAATGATGTAAGTGTATCGAATTGTATCGAATCGTATCGAATTGTATCGTGAGCTGAATATCGTGATATATATCGTATCGTGAGCTGAATACCGTGTATCGTATCGTGAGATTAGTGTATCACTACAGCCCTAATCGACGCCATGTTTACATTCTACCGGCTACATGCTAGAAAAGTCAGTTTAACACAACTTAACGCAGCCACACTTGTCCACAGTTCCTATGACTTGTTATGTGCTGTTTCAGATGAAAAACAAGCTCGACTTCTCAGCTAGTTGAGGATACTGGCGGCACACACCGCAATAAACTACGTCTTTAGATGTGTCAGATTCTTAACCTTCTGCTTCCATTCACGCCTAAATTTTCAATGCCATTTTGTTTTTTCATACTCTGTCCTGGTTCATCTTATTGTTAGCAATTTGAGCAGGTTGTGTAAACCCAGACTTCACTAGCCCTGACATGTTAATAGCTAGCCAATGATGAGTACGCTTGGCTATTTAGTAGACTTTAACTAAAAGGTGCAAAGAAATTGTGATGTTTGTTGAACTTTTATGTGTTGGTACAGGCTCACAGTAGGGCTGCAACAATTATTTTCAGCGTGAAGTCTCGATTAATCAATTAGTTGTTTGGTCTGTGAAATGCTGGAAAATGGTAAAAAAAAAAAAAAGAAAGAAAAAAAAAAGTCAGTCAGGGTTTTCCAAAGCCTGTGATGACATCTTCAAACGTCTTGTTTTGATATTCATTTTACTGGTATTTAGGGTTAAAAAACAGAAATATATAATTTACAGTAGTTGCAGATTAATTTAATAATTAATTAATTAGCATTAATAATCAGTTAGGCCTAATTGATTAATTGCTGCAGCTCTAGTGCAGCATGTGGGGATAAAGCTTGGTGGTTACAGGGGGCCACGTACATGCAATATTTGGACGCAGGCCATGGTAAATGATAAACCCTGTTAGTTACAGTATAACTCTCACACCATGTTCAATGTATGGTAATACTACCGGTGAAGTGAAGAAGTTAAATTAAGCAACAAACCCTGTGAAAGAATAAGAGTGAAAGAAAGAAAGGTCCTATTTTTAACCTGAAAAATACATTTATTACATTGAGTAAATGTTGTCTTTTTTGTGTAAAAAAGCTTAAATGAAGTGATTTTTTTTTTCTTAATCTGTCTGTGCAGTCGAGTGCTCAACAACACCATCGTGTCAGTGTTTTCCATGACGGGATGGACACCACTGTGCGGACAGTGAGATCTGTAGAGTTTTTTGCTTATTGAAGCCCTTCGCTCCAGTTCTACAGTCAAGGAAAAGTCATGGAATTTTACATGAGGGCCTCTGTGAGAAGCGTGCTGACGGTGCACTGCTTCTGTCTGCAGTCTTGATGAGTAATGCTGGATAATTTGGTCTATGCAAACACAAACAGTCAGGCTTTTTCCTGGCTCTCACTGGAGCTTCAGCTTCAGGCTCAGGGCTGCTGCAGTGAGCACCAGCAGCTCAGAGGGATTTGATCACAGTTTTGCAGTAGTCTATACTATGAGTATTGCACACTATTTCCTCATGTACAGCCTAGACTTTATTTGGGCAGGCCACTGAAATGAATTTTCACCCAGCAGAATCATGTCCGTCTCGAGGTCTGTGTGGACTACCAGCACAGTTTATTTGAAGTCTTTGACCACAAACAAATCGTTTTCAGTTTCCAACATGAGTCAGGTCAGGAATCTTTTAGAATCAAGTCAAACAAGTCAAGTCAAAGTTGTTTTCCAGAGCTCTGTCCTGTTTAGAGCTTACTGTACCTTGCGAGGCAGCTGGATTCACAAGATCATGCAATGAATCCATCTCGCCAGGCTCAAAATTTTCCGTTTGTGTCCGCACCAGAGGTAGTATGAGCCAGTCAGTGTCCTAGGAGGGACTACAGGCAGCTACGGGTGTGGTTTTAGGTGCGCTGACACCGAGAAGCGTCCATAGCAACTTGTCTCGAACAGACAGTTGTGACTCCTGAAGAGGTTAGTGTAGATACTATGATAGCACCAGTTCTATCACAACTGGAGAGTATTTAGTCATTGAAAGCAGAGCAAAGAACGACACTGGAAAGATGTTTTTGCTCTTTTCCCAGCTGGCTTCGGCTTCAGCTCAGTGAGTTGAGCTGATTGGTCGAAGATAGTCCATGTTAGACATGACAGATGGTTCATCCAATCACCTGCCAGGGGGCTTTCCTGAAAGCACCTGCCCTTTTCCAGACAGTTTCTATGGACGCTTTCCCTGATGAGCTGCAATGATTAATCAATTATTGAAGTGATAATTGAATTAATTGTCAACTATTCTGATCATCAACTGATTTTTTTTTTTTTCAGGAAAATTACAGTCAAAATTCTTTGCTGTCCTAAATGTGAATATTTTCTGGTTTCTTGTCTACTATCTATTTGCATCTGGGCGGAAAAAAATTTAAAAAATATCTTATTGCGATTGTTTTGACTGATACTGCAATATAATATGATTTGTGATATTACAGGTAATGATAATTTTTACATCAATATTCTGGAATCGATATTTTGCAGGAATCTGTGCTAAATGAAGATGTTTTTTGAAGAATCTGATGTGTAGGACAGGACATCTCTGCCTCACCACATTCATTCAAGTTTTTTGACACATATTTAACAAATATTGCACCTCCTACAGTATGATTTGAAAATTGCAGAAAGCCATATTGCAATTTCGGTAACATTTCTATAAATTGTGTAGCCCTAATTTGAATCCCTATGAGTCATTACCAAGATGGCAACTAGTAAGTCAGTGAGACTTTTCATGCAGCTCAAAGTAATGACAGCATCACTAAAAACAGTGTATACAGTGACTGAGAAGATAAAGTGTACGACAGTAAACGGAATATTTTTGAGCTGTGGACAAAGAAGACATTTCAGGATGTCATGTTGAACTTCTGGAGACACTGATAGACATTTTTCACCGTTTGTTGACGTTTTATAAACCAAACAACTAATTGATTAATAGAGAAACTAGTCAACACATGAATCAATGATGAAAATAATAATTCGTTGCAGCCCTTGTCCTGTTAGAAGGTTCATGTATAGAATCATTTCAGCAAACACAGCAAGCTGCACATGGGATTGATGGTTTGATCACACGTGGGACTGCAACTATTATTAGTTATTACTTGTACAATTAATTGTTTGGTCTATAAAATGACAGATGGAGAAAAATGCCCAAGTTTATCAGAGTCCCTGGAGACAACTGTAAGTGGTTTTTTTTTTTTTTAGACCAAACAGATGCAAACAGAAAAATGCTGCAAATCTTCACACTTGAGAAGCTGCAACCAGAGAATGTTTTTCCTTCAGTAAATGACAAATAATTAACTACTTATCAAAATTCTTGTTTTCTGTTAATTCACTAATAAATGAATGGAATTATTCTCACACCCTTCTGACTTAATTTGCACCTTCAGACTTGTACATTCTAAAACGTGTGATGCTCATACAAAAGTTTAAACAACACTGAAGTCATGTGGGTTACCAGCTGTTGTATTTGGTTTGTTCCTCGTTAAAAAACTAAAAGAACAAACTAGAAGTCAATCTGTGTAGGTTGTCATCAGTTTGATACTGTACAAATACCTACAGTAATGACTAATACTTTTTTACCCTTTTGTATATAGATGGGGAAGCATGGTGGTACGGTGATTTAGGGCTGCAACTAATGATTATTTTCATTATCAATTAATCTGTTGATTATTTTCTCAATTAATCAATTTGTTGTTTGGTCCATAAAGTGTCAGAAAATGGTGAAAAATGTCACACTGACTTTTTGCAAACAAGCCAAGTTGTACACACTGACAAGTAATTAATTGATTGGACAATACTGGTGAGTGTGATCCTGCAACATCAGGACCCATGTGGGGAAACTCCTCTCTGTTTATGCAGTGCTTTAATGCCTCTGATTAGAGCTGCAGTGATTAGTCAAGTAATCGACGAGTCAATCGAAACAAAGTTAGCTGCCAGCTATTTCAAAAATTATTGAACAGTTTCAGTCTTTTTCAAGCAACATTGCCAAACGTGCTGGTTCCATCTTCTGAAATGTGAGGATTTGCTGCTTTTCTTTGTCATTTATGACAGTAAATGAAGACTCTTTGGGGTTTGGACTGTCGGTTGGTCAAAAGGTGCAGAATGAAGATGTCTCTTTGGACACTGGGAAAGATGATGATGATGATGATGATGAGCATTTTTCACATTTTTTTTAACATTAATTTGACTAAACAGTTATTTTATTAATTGTGAAAATAATCAGCAGATTAATCGATAATGAAAATAATCTGTACTTTCTGCCCTACTTTTGATGTTTAGCCCGAGCCTTAATGTTCTTTGGTGTCACAAAGAGCTCACAAAGAAATAAATGATCATCAGTATTATTAGACAGCCAATGTTCTGAGTAATGACTAACAGGTAGAGGCAGGAGGAGAAGGAGGCGTCTTGTACAGTAATGATTCAGAGCTTATTACTGTGGGATCACTGTCACACACTTTTTAATGGACTTAATGACCTGACAAAGCACACAGAGAAGGATACTTCTGACCTGTTTATCAGGGACAATAGCAGTGCAGACATGTATACATGTTACAGAAATATATACATCACTCACAGATTAATTGTAAGATCTCTCCTTTTCACAACCAGATTTCAGATTTCACAGCCAGCAGATGATTTATTAGTAGTGTAGCTTTTGAAATAATGCTGAAATCATACTGGTTGGTTCGTTTGCTTTCACACCACAGATGAACTGCACCAGAGTCCCACCTTTTCAGGTCTCAGCCCAGTTTTTGCTTTGCACCAGTGTTTGATTGACAGCCTAAACGAACTGCACTAACCTGGTAAACGCACCAGGGTCCATTTTAACCAAACCAAACAGGTTGGGTGTTAAGGCACCATAAATTGCCCGTAGGCGTGGATGTGGATGTGAAAGGTTGCCTGTCTCTGTGTGTCATCGCTGTGATAGACTGACGGCCTGTCCAGGGTCAGGGTGCACCCCGCCTCTCACCCGGTGTCTGCTGGGATCGGCTCCAGTCCCACTCTAAGAGCGAGCAGTTATAGATGATGGATGGATGAATGCAGCTGTCATATTGTGGCAGCACAGCTGAGAGGGTGCTGATGTGTCAGTTAGAATGAAGCCTCCACCCTGCTGTTGGTGCTGTCTCTGTTCATAATGGTGTTGTTTTCAACAGTTAGCATTTTTAGCATTTCTGTTAGCTGAGCTGCTAATGCTCAGCACAAGGGTCGAATCACGTCTTCACAAATGACTGAATCTCACAGTTTTTCAACGACACCATTCATCTGTTCATAAACCATATTAGTTGAGTCAGTGTTGGGAATCTCATTTAAAATAAAGTATGAGTTCTATTGTTAATGTTGTTTTTCAGGCAAGTGGGTGAGAAGTCTACTTACCTGCAACCAATTTTTACTTGCCCCTGTGCAAACTGCTTGATTAATTAGCGGTAATCAAATAACAAATAGACTAATTGTCATCTTAAATCTGGGACTACAATGTCAAAAAATAGTGACAACTGTCCATCCACAGACCCAGGTGATTTCTGTAAATGTCTCATTTTTGTAAGTCTAAAATTCAAAGATAATTAATTAAGTTGATAAATAAAGAAAATTGGGAAATCTTCATATTTGAAAGGCCAAAAACGTCCTACCATTTTTGCATGAAAAAATACTTTTAACAGTTAACTGATAATTAAATATTGTTCAATGGTTTAACTCTTTTTTTTTTACCATTTGCCTAGTTAGACCAGTGTCTTGTCAGATTTACTCACCCAACATGGAATTGTACTTATTAGGCCTTATTGTTGAGCCCTTCAGTTCCATGGAAAGATCTATTGAGTTATTTTATTTCTTATTTAAGCCTTTGATTTACACTGGAGTGGGAGAGACTGGTTACTGGTGATGCAGGATTAATATCACTCATCACTCACACTCATGATCCCCTTTTAAAATCTGTATCAGGGACTTTAAACTTTCAAAACTTTTTCAAAAACTTTTTTTGAATGATTTTTGCAGCAGTGAGCTTGTTTGTTGAGGTCAGTCTGTGACAGAGACTGTATTACATTTGACTTTGGCTCTGAAAAATGGCTCTGAATTGGTTATTTTCATGACGAAATGCTGTAAATACTGCCGTGTTTGCTCGACTTTGTCTTTCTGACTTCCTCTGTGCTTTTGGCAGGGTTTGCAGCTAAATGTCACATTCAGGTCTGTTGTATATTTTTCTTCTTCTTGTCAACAAATCTCTTGTGCAGAGAAATACCAACACTGAATGTGTCCCACTAACCATCCTTGCCAACTTTCCTGATTTTCCCATGAGATTCCCATTTTTCATTGCTGTCTCCCGCTTTCCTCCCGGGAAGACAATTCTCCCATATTTCCCCTGATTTATGACAAACTTCCACACCTTTTTACCTTTTCATTATCGTGACGGTCCTCATCCTCCTCAGTGAGTGGGAAACGGAGAGAGAAATGGAGTGTTCAAAGAGTAAGAAATGCTCAAGCAAATTTCAGATGTCCTAGAAATGAGAATTCCTTGTCTTATGGGAAGTTTAAACAGGGAGTAAGAACAGCCTAACTAACATATCCTTAGAAAAACATTTGCAAAATGTTCATTTTTTTGTTATTATAATCTAATTTTAAATTAGATGAGGTAAGGCCAAATGCTTTGTTTTGCATTGTTTCTAGCTAATAAGTATCAGATCTGCAAGCATCCATTTGCCAGAAATGTGTCACCAGAATATAGAAAACAAATACTATAAAACTCAAATATTCAAGCCCAGTATAATTTTGAAATCCTGCATATTTTTGAGGTCTTATGTTGGCAAGTATGCCCACTAATATGTCCTGTACTGTGTCTATCAGAGCCTGATATATCTAATTTCTCTGTGCTATAGAGGAGGAAAGATACTGAACATTTTAAAAATGAAACCATAAAGATTTATGTCTTCAGTAGGAATGTTGGGTTTGGAGCTAAGAGCCACAAACGAGTAGAGAATCCAGAAAGTACTGGGATTTGTTGACAATAAGAAAAGTCTAGAAATTGAACACCAGATGTATAATCCGTGTTGAAATCGGTTGGACATGGTGGATTAATTGGTCCAGGTGAGGGTGAGAGCCCCTCACCAGGTGACCATACATGGTTTGAACATTGTGGTTCTGGGCAGTGTGGACTACAGGTTGCCAGTTTATTTGTGTTGGCACTGTTTCCATGGAGACCTTTTGCATGAAAAAAGCAAGGGAATCATTTT
Source organism: Lutjanus campechanus (assembly GCA_027495735.1). Lineage (NCBI taxonomy): Eukaryota > Metazoa > Chordata > Actinopteri > Lutjaniformes > Lutjanidae > Lutjanus > Lutjanus campechanus. Next base: position 4,239 of record JAJHUR010129307.1, on the reverse strand, counting down.
TTTGGTGGGCAAACCAAATCATTTCCAAGTCAGACCTTTGTCACAGTGGTGTGAGAACAGTACACGACCCAGCTCAGCACTTAGAAGTATATTTGGACTGTTTTTCTTTCTTTTTTGCCTGTTTACCAGAATAATATGAGCAAAATCTGGATGATAAATGGCTGGAAGACTGGATGGAAGGATGTTCTTACTTGTGAGACGCAGTGCTGCTGAAATGAGACCAGTTGGACTGTTTTCAGTTGGATAAGAGTTATAATAAGATCTAAATGTTAAAACTGAGCTGCAGCAGGAAGAAAGAAAGAACACTACCCACTACATGTTGTACTAAGTCAGATTGAGCTCTGTCAGCCTTCCTCCCACCATGTCTTCCTCCCCCATCTCCATCCTCACTTCCTTGGCATCGTGAAGATCTAGAATGTGGAGCAGAGCTCTGTCAGAGCTGCTGATGCAGACACAGGATGATGAGGGAGGAGGGAGGGTCAGGACGGAAGAACTGCTTAGCCTACTGATGTATGGATCAGATCTTTTTTCATTATGTAAATATTATCTGGGCCAGTCTTACTCTGCTGTGAGAAATATCATGCTGATTTTTCTATTACTGAATTTTCTGTGGATTGCAGAGTTCAGTGTTAATATTTTTTTTCCTAAGTGTCAGGCTGAGCGAGTGGGTCAGAAATCTACTTGCCCAAAGTCAATTTTTACTTGCCCCTGTACATTGTTTTATTTATTAAAGGTAATCAAATAGTAAGAAAGACTAAAGCTAATTGTCATGTTTAATCTAGTGCTGCAATGTCCATAAAATGTCATAAAATAGTGAAAAATGTCCATCCCAGTTTTTCAAAGTCCATGGTGATGTCTTTAAATGTCAGTTTAATATGATAATTAACACATATAAGCTTTGAATCTCCACGTTTGAGAAGCTGAAAACAGCATTTTATGCCATTTTACATGAAAAATGACTGTAATGATTGTCAAAATACCTTAATTTATTTTTGTTAGCATTTCAGTTGCCAGATTTACTCCCCTGACAAGGCACTTCATTTGCTGTGGGCAAGTCTTATGGTTGAGCCCCATTGTTGAATAATCAGTCAGTTATTATCTTGATTAATCAATTATTTGTTTGGTCTATGAAATGTCAGAAGATGGTGTCCATAACCCAAAGACATTCATTTCACTGTTAGGGAGGAGTAAAGAAACTAGAAATATTTAAAAAAAGAAAACAATAGATACATTTGAGAAGGAGAAATCGGAGGAGAAAGATATTTTTTTCTTAAAAAATGACCCAAACCAATTGATTAAACTGTGAAAATAGTTGATGATTAATTTAGTAAATGATTAATAATCGATTGCAGCTTTATTAGGGCTCCAATGACAGTATGAGGTAGAGACGTTGTGGGACAGCTGATCAAATGTTTCAGCTGGTCATTAGTGTGTGTGTGGTTTGCCATGTAGCCTAATGTTTCACTTTAAATGAGTGTGTGTGGCAGTGTGTTTTAAGTGAGCATGAATAATGTACAGTGTGTAGGCTGAACTGGGCTCTCTGTCTGTGCACAGCTCTACTTGCATTACTACACCCAGCGGCGACCTCTGCGTGGTTCAGTACTTGAGTGTGCAGAAACAAAGGTTAGAGGGCAGAACAGCTCACAGTGTTACCACAGACCGCTTCTGAGTGTGAAAAGTGCCTCAAACCTGCATTCTGTCTAATGTCCAGCAGGGGATGAGTCCACTGGTTTCTGAAAGAAGTCCGATTGTGTGTACTATTATTGCAAAGTGACATTTCTCACTTGATTTATGACCTCAGTAAAGTTTCCTAATGAGTTTATGGTCCAGTCTTTAGTTTCAGGTCTTCTTCACGGTCCCCTTTAGAGTTAAAATAGACACAGGAGGGTATGCTTGAGGGTGGGGCTACCGTGTGACTACATCTCAGTGAGAACTTCCAGTGCAACACACAGGGCTCATTAAACTCAGATCAAACTGTCAAACCAGGCAGTGCTGATCAATTATGGATCAATACTCTGTTACTGCAAGAAAGATTATGACCAGGCAGGCTGCCTTTTTTCCCGCTGATCCGAGCCAAAGCCAAGTGCTGCCAAAGTCGCAGTACATCATCCACCAGCTCCACGCACTCCTCCAAATATGGTCACTTCTGGTTCCAACAAAACAAGATGGCGAAGGCTTCAAAACAGTAATCCACAAACCAATGGGTGACGTCAAAGTGGGTTTAGGCCTACATTTGATTGGTGAGGCTCATTACTCGATGTTAGATATACTTACAGATACAGACAGAGCCTTCCCTCTGTACTCTGTGTTCATTTAATCTGTTTCTTCTTCACATTCTCTCAAAGCTTACAGATACGGACTTAACACAGTCGTACCTTCAGTAGTCATGGGGGCAGTGTAGCACTGTAGCCTGTGGTTCAAGTGAGACACAACCACAGGACATGACAAAGAAGTTTTTTTGATGTCAGCTGGGCCATGAAAAAAATTCTCCAAATGTCCTGGTGTATTTAATGATCTCACAGACCACCTCCATCTACAACGCTGCTTCTGCTTTTGCATCTTTCTCAAGAGGTTCATTATTACAGCTGGGGCTGCACCGTTTGGTAAAACAGTCACATTGTGATTATTTTGACTTAAATTGCGACATGCGTTACGATTAGTGGAAATGATCGGTTTGGCATTACAATTGTCATGTCCACTGAAAAAAAGCAAGCAATTAAATTGTGGTGATGTGATATTCATCAAGGACTGTAAACAAACATGTTTTCTTTCATCTGGAGAACAAGATGTTTAGACCAGGTCATCTTTGCAGCACTACAGTAACTCCTAATGCTATTTTCTCACACATTTTTCCTTTTTCAAAAAATTACAGTTTGGTTGTGCGGTTTGGATATTGGACTTGGCCATATTGTGATTTTATTGCAATTGTGATGAATTGTGCAGCCCTAATTACAACCTCCTCCAGCGTCACCATGTTGGTTGTTGTCAGAATCTTTTGACTCTTCCTCTTCAGGGTTGATTGGCGCCCTCTATGGTGCCTTGAGACTGTGTCAGGGTCTGGCAAATTCCAACCGATTCCACCAATTTTGCACATGAGAATCACATCTTTAGTCATCATGGTTGTGGTAGTCAACCTGTAAGATCGTGACTCGCGGCATGCTGTACACTCCAAATCGGTATTCCTGCATGCTTTACACACAACGCTGTCCTGATAGTTGTCCATCTGTCTGTCCATCCATCCATCCATCCATCCATCTTGTCACTCCAAGCTGTTTCTGTTGTCAGTCACATGTTGATTGTACAAACAGTCAACACATCTGTTAAATAATTGGCTGTTTGTGTGTCACTCATAGCACCTAGTGATATGATATGATAGGCTGTTCGTGAACCGGGGAGGAGGCACACTTGGGGTTTGTCTGTTAAATGATCAGCTGCTTGCTAGGGATGTTCCTGGTGACTAATTTCCCTGTCAACTAAACGAAAAATGTAATTTAGACTAGTTGACTAGTCTAACAGAAAGCAGTTCAAATTGAGCACAATTTATTATCATTATTATTTTTTTAAGTTATGTTTTTTGGGCTTTTTTCCTTTATTGGATAGGATAGCTGAAGAGCAGACAGGAAAGCGGGCAGAGAGAGAGGGGATGACACGCAACAAAGGGCAGGCAGGAGTCAAACCAGCGGCCACTGCAGAGGACTAACAGCCTCCATACATGAGTCGGACGCTCTACCAACTGAGCTACAGGGCCACTCCTGAGCACAGTTTATTAATTGATAATGTTAAACACTGTCCAAAAAATACTCTGTGTATTAAGAGCCATTTGAAACAATTAATCACATTCTACAATTGACAAATTGTATTTATATGCTGCTGATGTGTGTCACTCAGCACTGTGCAATATGAACATCGCACATTAACCTACAAAACATGACAGCTCATGTCATGCTTATTCAGCGGTGGAATATCACTTTAAAAGGATACTCCACCCCAGAATCATAATCCACTCAATATGTACTCACCCCTATGCTGATGTGAGGATGGGTGAAGATCTTCAGTTCACAAAACAATCCTGGAGTTTCAGCGGAAAACAGGGTTGCAGCCAAATCCAGTACAATGGCAGTGAATGGAGACCAAATGTAAATGTAAAAAAAAGAAGAACACAAAACAAACACAAAATGTCTCCATCCTGCTTGTGTGGTGTAATCCAAGTGTCCACGAGCCGCGACATTAAAATTTAAC
>JAJHUR010129306.1:1521-20764 GCA_027495735.1 Lutjanus campechanus | reverse complement strand
AGTTTTTATAGCAGCGGATCTAAGACCATATTCAGTTGTTGAAAATCCTGGTTTTAAACACATGCTCAAGGTGATTGAGCCCCGGTATGAAGTACACCCAAATGAACAACAAGAAAATTTAGGTTTTGCATTTTGTTCCCATACTGTATCGAAAATGAACCGAACCGTGACCTCAAAACCGAGGTACGTATCGAACCGAGATTTTTGTGTATCGTTACACCCCTACTGCATACTCAACCTTTAAGGTTTCTATAAAGTACCTACTCTAAAGGGGCCCTATCTTACACCCGGCGAAATGGATTTAGTATATTCAAGGAGTGTCCAAATCCTCTTTTGCCGTCTCCCCCGGAGGCACGAGTGATATTTTGCCCTGCCCCGCCCCCTGCGCCACCAGCGCAAAGCAGCAAAGACCTATCAGCTGTTCCCAAGTGCCCTCATTAATTCACCGGCGAGTTTAGGCTGAACATGCAATAAACCAATCAGAAAGTCAGCTCTCATCACGTGTAAGAGGTAAACGCACCGACAGCGCAAGCAGTGGCTGTATACCTCGGAGTTACAAGGAGGAAACAAAGAGAAAAGATTTTCAAAGTAAGGACACAGATCTCCTGGTTCGAGAAGTGAAAGCGTAATAACGCACAATATATGGAGCAGCAGGACGTCTCCAAAGCAGCTTCATGTGTAAATAGTTTATTTTACATGAACACCTGCAAAAATCATTATAATAAATTAACTGCAAATGTCATGCAGATATGTAACTGGTTATGTTTTACAGTGAAGCACCTTGAAATTGTGTTGTATTTTATAATTAATAATTACTTCCCACCTAATCCTCATCTCCTCCCATCCTCGCTCCTCTGTCCCGCTACGAAACAACCAGAAAGAGTTTCTGAAATTTGAAGTGTGCAAAATTACACATATAATATATCCAACCAGCTTCAGTTAAAGCACACATTGTTTTTTCTCTCTGGGTCAGACTGGACTCATGCGGTCATGTCTAAAACGGAGAGGGTGAAATGTCCGTTTCTGAAAATAACCGTGTTCGTGTAAACGGGGCCTGAGTCAGAGGCTGCAGACTGCAGCCTCTCCAAAAAAGTAGGTCAACTCCTCCCCTTTCCCAACCCTCCAAAATTGGCAGAGCCTATTTAACACACCTGTGGCATGAAGACTGCCTTTCTTTTTGTCTGTGCCTGGTGGCTGCCACATGGTCATGTCTCTGAGGTGGGTAATGTGGCCTGGAGGTCATTTTAGCCTGTTTTACTTTGAGTAGTGATCTTTATTTTAACAGAAGCTATGTTGTTAAATAGTTTACTGCCTGTGTTGCACAGATGGCCTGGTCGTCTTGGTGTCCATTGAAATTGATTTCAGGTTTGTTAACTTTTTAAACAATGTTTAACTTCTACAAACCACAAAATGTGTTAACATTGTATTTGCTTCTTTTGTAGTGGTGAACTGTTCCAAACTGATTGAAGGACATCGGGGTAATTGTAGTACCTGCTCAGACACAATCAGCTGCTGTTTTGTCATTTTGTTTTGGTAGTGTTCTGTTTTGTATTGTTTTGTTTTGTCATTTTGTTTTGGTAGTGTTCTGTTTTGTTGTTTTGTTTTGTCATCTTGTTTTGGTAGTGTTCTGTTTTGTTGTTTTGTAGTGTTTTTTTGTCATTTGGTTTTGTTCCGTTGTGTTTTAGGTGACTGTTTTGTTCTGTTTTGGTTTTGTTAGGTCCTGTTTTGTTCCAGGTTGCTTTTCTTTAGTTTACTTTGAGTTAGCCATTTCCTTTGAATCATGACTGTTTATCGAAATTGTTATTAAAATTTGCCATTTTAGCCTGAACCAACTGGTTTAATACAGTTTTAACATTTTTTTCTTTTCCTTTACAGTGCAGTGGTTGCTGGCTAGCGGTGGGGGCTAGGCACCCTGGGTGGTTCCCAGCACCTTTCTGTTGTAGTGATAAGGGCACTGGGACACGATAGTCTGCACCTGTTTGCTGTGAGTTCACGAGTGGTGGGTAAGTGCACTCCTGGGACACTTCTTTTAGTAGTTTGCCTCCCCCTTGCTAGCTTCCACTCACTCCCCCTTCCCCTTTGTTGACAGTTTTAATCATCTACGTTGGGAGTGTTTTTATTAATTAAAAAGAAAAAAGAGTTATGGTTAAGAGAATAAATTGTAATAAATTTTCATACATCCTTCTGTAACTTTGACTTGCCTTCATTGCCCATTACTAATTCTTCCTTTTCCCTCCACAGACACTTCCAGTTTAATATTATTTTTGCTTAAACAATTCTTAATAAATAAATCTTGATTTGCTTTTGAACCACGTCTGTCTTGTGTTTGAACCTGTTTGCCTTATTGCTTAGAACTGGGTAAAAAAACTCCTTGGGTGAAAGTCCCTAGGTGGCGTTGTCTGGCTTGCAATTGGTGTCATTCTGTTACAGCCCCTTTATAATATAAAAAGCCACATCCCCACGTTGCCACACATCCATTTTATGCTACTTTATAGTTCAACTCAACTCTATTACTCCACTACATTTACCTGACAGGTACAGTTACTAGTTACTGACGGAGTATTTTACTGCACAATACTTTTACTTTTTATACTGAGAACAGCTGATAATACTCGCATACTTTTACTTGCGTAAGGTTTTGACTGCAGGACTTTTATTTGTAGTGGAGTATTTTCAGTGTGTATTAGTATTTTTCCTTAAGTAAAGGATGTGAATAGTTTATCCAGCCTGGCTCACCTGTCTGAAGATCACCTGGTCCCAGTGTGAGGCTGAGTTCCACTGTCACTATGTTCTCCATCTTCCTCTGGTTGTTGCCTTATCTCAGCCTGATCTTGTCCAGGTTCTTAACTCTCAGCCTCTCTTCTAATGTTCTCCTCTCAGAATACCTGATTTGTAGTCACTTCACTTATTTTTGTCTCCATTCTCACATTTTTCCTAACACCTTTTATTGCAGATTATACATTTTACTCACCAACTACACATTTCCTTGCTCATTTAATTCTAAATTCAAAATTTAAGTCTTCTTCACTTGAGTTCTATGATGTGGAGAAAGGTGGGGTGGCACCCCAACGCCCTCTATTGACCGGCTGCCACTGTAGCATCTTCTCCTGGAAAAGATGCTGAATATCATTTTGGCAGCTTCAGCACAAACAATACAAAGTAGCGTCAGCCAACCTGCAGCCAATTAATCATTTACAGGCCAAATCATGCTGAACTGCTTTGATCTGACATTCACAGAGTGACTGCATATGAAAACCATTTCATATTTTGACCTGTTTAATTTTTTGTCACAAACATGCTGTACCAAATGAATTATTATCCTTTAAAGAGCCCCTATCTGTCTCTTTGTCTTCCTGTCACACTGAAGCACACACCAGCACGAACACACATTCTGTATAGTAAAGCACATATAGAGACACAGACAAGCCTTTGGGGGTAGCAGAGTAGTCATTTGTAGGTCAGAAAGGCAGAGACTTTGGAGTGTTGCTCTCCTTGGGGCTGAAGTACATTGATTTCTCTTAAAGTGGCTGAACAGACAGTCTTGGAGAGTAAATGGAGTGATTCTTCATCTGTTAAGACACAGGTCGTGAGCTGTAGGCTGTGAAGGAACACTGACCTTCAGCACACAATTTAAACTCAAAGTCAGATCACTGTGATTTCTGTATCTATTCCACGACATGACACCATTGATGCTACTCCTGTCAGTGAAGGGTGTTCAGGCTATTGTAGTATACTGTATATGTGTTGACATTGTTAAGAAAAAAAGGTTCTCAGTGTCCATGTTTGCTTTGTATTGTCTCTCTCTCTGGGTTTGTTTTTACTGCACTGTAGATCATGACTGCAGAACGATGTGATGGCAACTCAGACAACTCAGACTTCTGAGCAGCACATGAACACATAAGTCAGTAGTAGATGTTCAAATGAGTCTGCACTTTCAAGTGCATTACCATATCATGATAAAATACCTCTGACAACAATAAAACAACAGATAATTAATATAGGAAGTCTTGAAACGCATGGATAACTGTGGCTGCCAGAAAAACCATCACAGACAAAACATCAATCTTGGCCATGTTCATGGAAGATTGTGACATGCCACACCATTTAGTTGTAACTTAGCTTTTCTGGATGTGACAAGTAAAAATGTGTACTGAGAAAAAGGCCTGTTCATTCTGCAAAATTCTAGATCATGTTTAATGATACTCTTACAGAGACCCAATATGCAGTATATAATGGATGCAAGCCAAGGCAATGATGTAGAATTAGGTAGGGTCGCATATCCCTACCAATATCCAGGGATTGTCCCACACTATGACTATTTTTTGGGCATTTTTTGCCTTTGTTCATAAGACAGCTGAAGATATGACAGGAAAGGGGATAGAGAGAGATGATGACATGTAGCACATGGGCTGCAGGTGGGAGTCGAACTGGCAGGCGCTGCAGAGGACTGATAGCCTCGGTACACAGTTTTAGTCATAACTCAATGCTCTACCAATTGAGCTACAGGGGCGCCCTGTCCCTCACAATAATTTCGATCAAGAAATTTTAATATAACCACTTGCGGACCATTTTCAACAACTGGATATTCAATGGCAATGTAAGGGAAAACACCACAGCAGTATTCTTCTGTAGTCATATTTGTGAATACTGCATATTGCATAATGTGAATATTGCTTGAAATTGCGAGTGAAAAATATTTTTTAAAGATTTTTCCAGAGATCCCCCAATTTTGCTGTTGAGACTTTCAAGGGTCTCTAGCATCCATCAAGGGGCCAAATGTGTTGGATATAGTGGCACCTGGTGGTGAAGTTGCTGATCACAACCAATTCACTCTCCTGCTCCAAACTTAGCGTGTAAGTTCTGAGAACCTACACTGAAAAAAATGACTTTGTGGTGTAGTAATATTTATCAGGTTAACTGTTACAATTTTTATTTTCTAATTGTAAGTATCTGTGGGAACTGGAATTATTTAAGTAAATCCTATATATGCCATCCATGTAATAAGTAAACTGTGTGGGAAGAGTAAGTCTTATTATGTATTTTCACGTAATATTCAAAGGTTTCATAGTCATTGCAATGAACTTAGAAATACCAAGTAGGTTTTTTGAACCCGCGCATGCGCCTTGTGACGTGCATACAGGACGCATGCGCTTTGTTGTCCGCCAAAACACAAGAAGACAACTGCAGCGGTCAAGCATAAGGTAAGACATTCAGGATTTTTTTCTGCATATGTAACGTAACGGAGTTAAATGTAATAATATGTTAATATAAACTGTAACATTTGCCATTATCGCACATCACGTATCACTGTAGCTTAATTTTACGGTCACTAAACGCAACGTCCCTGTGGACTGATCGTGAACCTCTGGGGTACGTTGGACCTTGCTGCCCCCTTGGTAAAGTGCACAGGCTATGAGCTCCACCGTCGTTTTGTGGTTTATTAACGGTTGAGTACGTTCTTTAATGTAAAGTTGACGGTGGCTGTATTTATTTATTTATTGATACAACGTGGCCAGTAAGCACCGAATGTATAACTTAGCCCTCGGCGCGCTGAGTCAGTTTCTATCGGGCCTGTCACGGGCGGTATACGTGGTCAGGCTCTCGTGTCTGTGCATGTTACAGACAACCTCGAGGGTCCGGCGTGTTCCAGAGTCAGACCGCGAGTTCGACTGCAGGCCACACTGTACAATTTGCTAGCGCATTTACCAAGCACATCTTCTCCATGCAGTGCACCCGTTGTGGGTGTCTGCGCACAGTTGTGTGTGCTAGAGAGACGGCAGGTGTGGGGGCTGACTGACAGGGATGAGAGACGGTGAAGTGCTGTTTAAAAAAACAACAACAAAAAACAAAAAAACAAAAACGACACTAGTTAATTAATAGGAAACAATGATGATATTTTAAAAATATTTTTACAGCATATTATCAAAAGTACATTGGTTTGACAGTGGTGCAGTTTATTTTGGTTACATGATTCTGTAGTTTTAATGTATTATTTTGTCTTTGTTTTTTATCCTCCCCAAAGCAACAACTTTCTGCAGCTGACAGTGCCCTCTCAAGCTGCAACTACAGCAAGCAGTGTCAAGCAAAGCCATCTGGCTATTCAGGTAAAAAGAATTGTTTAGTTCTTTGCATTTCATAAGTTACATGAGGTTTACCCTCATCACAGAACGTATAGGTACCATTCCAAATTGAAATGAAGCAGAATATATTTATAATTTTGAAGTTATGTATTGTGATGCATAAATTTAATGTATACAAAGTTGAAAGGACAATCTTATGTTATTCTAGTGATATGAATATAGCCCAAGAAATGTGGCTTCTCCATTATCCCTGGCATTAAAGTAAGTTTGAGTATGATACTTTAATGATTAGATTTCTTTGTATTTTACAGCCTCCACTGAGAAAGTTCTCCTGCTACAGCATTTGATTTGAACGGCTAATGTAAGGTAAATCTAAAACCCTGGTTACCTCTCATTCTTTGTTTTAAGTTGACTTTTATAGTGATATGAAAATCTAGTTTAGATGAGGTTTGATTTTTTTCTGTCTGTGTTTTTTTCCCAGATTTAAAAAAAGGATGAAATGGTCTTGTAAAACATGTAGATTCGAGGCTGACACACGGACAGAACTTTTGAAACACTACAGACTAAGACATGGAATGGTTAGCCATGGCCAGACAGTGCCTTGCCTTTATAAGGATTGCCCTTGTTCATTTAAGACGTTCAATGCCCTTAATATTCATTTATCCAGGCAGCACCCGGAGGCAGTGACAACAAAAGAGATTCTATCTTTTAGTTGTGTCCTGTGCAGTTCCGCTTGTTTTGATTCAGAGAGGCAGTATTTTGAACATCTTGGAAGCCATTTGAGGAAATTTGAAGTAGTTGCATGTGTATTCAAAAACTGCACCTTCAGCTCGAACATATATTCAACCTTCGCTTCACACAGACATAGGAAACATTCTCCACATGGCCTTGAAGACTTTAAAGAAGAAGTATTGAAAAAGTACTCGGATCCAGTTGTTGCTCAGGAGGAGCCATTGGTTGACACTGAGGAGGGAGATCCTCAACCTTTGATTGAGGAATACAATGATCTCTCTCAGATCATTAAGGAGAAGTTTGGCAGCCTTTTTCTAAAGCTAGAGAGTACCTTTAATGTGTCAAACAAGTGCATTGATGAAATTGTTAATGAGCTTCAATTCATATCATGCACAGCATCAGTTCCTGTTATAAGAGAGTTGATCGAGTCTACTCTAAGGACCCATAGCTGTGAGTTGGACACAGCTGTAATCTCTGATTTGGTTAAAATTCTCAGCGTGGCACACCCAATAAGCTCAGCTTTGGCAAGCGATGGCCCCTTTTCAACATCCTACAAGAGAAGGGAGTTCATGAAGGAACATTTTTCAGTTGTTGAACCAAAAGAGTATATACTGGATGAAACAGAGGGCAAAACATTCCAGTATGTGCCAATATTGCAATCTCTATCACAGGTTCTGAACAACAAACACAATCAAGAAAAACTATTGGATGCTGCTAGAAATTCAGCCACAGCCTTACAGTACCAATCTTTTCATGATGGATCCAACTTCCAGAAGAATGATTTTTTCTCTGATGAGGACAGGCTTAGTCTTATCCTGTACATTGATGACTTTGAGGTGTGTAATCCTTTGGGAACTTCAAAGAAAAAACACAAAGTCACAGCTGTGTATTGGATCTTGGGAAACATTCCAACACAGTCTCAATCAGCATTAACATCCATTAATTTAGCCGTTTTGTGTAAGGCAGTGGACACCAAGACATTTGGATACCAGAAAGTGTTAGAGCCATTGCTATTGGATCTGAGGACTTTAGAGAGAGATGGCTTATTTGTTCCAGTTCTGGGAAAAGTTCTCAAAGGAACTGTTGTGTGTGTGGTAGCAGACAACTTAGGTGCTCACTCAGTTGCAGGCTTTGTTGAAAGCTTTTCTGCTTCTCATGCTTGCCGTTTTTGTCTTGCTGAGCGGTCTGACTATCAGTCAAGAGAAGTGAGATCTGGTTTTTTTCAACAGAGAACTGAGGAGCAACATGCAGAACATGTCCAGACTGCTTTGTCCAGTCTGAATAATTCCCCGTGCTATGGTGTGAAAAACCATTGTGCACTGTCGGAAAAGCTTGAGCACTTTCATGTTACATCTGGGTACCCCCCAGATGTTTTACATGACCTTCTTGAAGGCATCATTCCATTGGAATTGGCATTGTCTTTTGATGTCTTCATCAAGAAGAAGTATTTTTCTCTCACTGAACTAAATGATGTCATCCATCAGTTCCCATACAAGTGGAGTGATAAGACAAATCGCCCTCATCCTGTCCCCGGCAACTTTTCAAACCGTAAATCGGTGGGAGGCAATGCTCATGAAAATTGGTGCCTGCTACGTCTGCTGCCTCTGATGATAGGTTTGAAAGTACCTGAAGGTGAGCCTGCGTGGCAGATGCTAATGACTTTGAAAAGTATTGTGGAGCTTGTTATGTCACCAAGTCATACAGAGGAAAGCATTTGCTATCTCGACAGTTTGATATCTGAACACCGCAGCAGACTTCTTGAAGCTTTTCCTCAACAGAAGATCATCCCCAAGCATCATTTTCTTGAACACTATCCTCAGCTTATCAGAGCATTTGGTCCTGTAGCTGCTCTTTGGACTATGAGATTCGAAGCTAAACACAGCTTTTTTAAGAGAGTTGTCAGACACACAGGATGTTTCAAGAATATCTTGCTTTCTCTTGCAAACAAGCACCAGCTCATGATTGCAAACCATCTCCACGAATCAAATGCAGTCAAACCATCACTCTTGGTTACAAAAACAACAGAGGTGTCTTTGGATGTTCTGAAGAATGACATTAAAGATGCATTGAAGCGCAGATTTCCAGGTGTCACAAGAGTACATATTGCCAACTCTGTGAACTGCTCAGGGACAACCTATGCTGCTGGAATGGTGGTGTGCCATGGTTCTACTGCTGGGTTGCCAGACTTCGCAGAGGTGCTACAAATTATGATAGTTCATAACAAACCAGTGTTTGTCATCAGACTAAAAATGACATGGTACAACGAGCACCTTAGAAGTTATGAGTTGGAGAACACAAGCAATGAGCAAGTCATTGAGCAAAAGGATCTTCCAGATTTTTATCCTTTGGCGGCATACACTCTGGCAGGAAGACGTCTGGTAACCTTGAAGCACCACATTTGCCTCCCTTATTAGAGGTCACAAATGCGGGATGTTTGTTGAAATTCGAGTTTGAGCTTTATTTTTGTCTGGACATTAAGTATCCCTATCCTGTCTCCATTCACAAATGCATTCACAGGGGTTTTCAAGTCAACAGCCGTAGGTGCTGCACACATTGTTCATCAGATCTATCCTTGTGTTTCTGTTGCAGATTTCTCTGCCAGGATGGGCACCCCAGCAAAGCTCCGCATCATTTTTGGAGATGATGATATACGCAAACTCATTCTACCTGCAGGCATACCAAGCAGCCTCACAGACCTTATTTGTGCTATCAGAGATTCTTTTGATATTCCAGGGGATTTTTCTGTGCTTTACCAGGATATTGATTTCAATGGTCAATTTTTCACTTTAACCAGCATTGGAGATGTGGAGGATAAGTCAACATTAAAGGTTGTGCCAGTAAAGCCAGTTGTCCTCAATCTCAGTCCAGTGGAAGGAATGGAGTTTGACTCGTCTCCACCACAAGAATCCTCTGATACTGTCTCCACCCACTCGTCATCAGACACCATCATTCTCTCCTCCCCTGATGAAGGCACAACTTCTCGACGCTCCCAACCATGGCCAGCCAGATTTGAAATCCCAAAATTTTCCTTTGATGTAGGGCAACATTTGCAGGCTGGAAACCAAGCATTCCTGAAGGATGGTGCCCTCCTCAACAATCCAAGTTTGATAAGCAGCATACTGGAGAAGCTTGCAGAGGTGGTTTTTGGTTATACGGCATACCCCACAGGGATTCAAATTTTGACAGTGGTCGAAGCCTTAATCGAGAAGTTCCCATGTCTCAGGGAACCAGGTTCTTTTAATGGCCTTTATGGGTGGCAGCAGAGGATGAAATGGAAAATGGGGAATTACCGTGCAAAATTGAGAGGCCGTCAACTTGCCTGTCCAGAGCTGGAAGTGAACTCGCTGAAAAGACAGAGGTCAAATGAGAGTGGTTCAAACAAAGGCATCAAAAAGCCCAAGAAAGCAGAAGTAAACTACCTGCCTCCACTGCCAACTGGGGACACAGAAGCCACTTTAGAGAAGGAGAGGGTAGATATGCTGCAAGAAATTAAGAAGAAAAACAATGAGAAGATAATATCCGAGAAAATGGAAAGATCTTTCTCCATCCGAAGACAGGAAGTTGTAAAGCAGTGCCCCACCATTCAAGATTTCCGGGAGAGATGGCCTGCTCTTTTCTCTGAAGCTCAGGTAAAACTGTCTGTGTTGCATTTATAAATCCATTAAGAAATAGTGTTTGTTAAAAAGAAAAATGTAAATGGCATAATCGTACCACCTTTTTTCAGATCAAGGAGGAATTCAAAAGAATCACAACGGTTCCCTTGGAAAGAACTTTTCTCACGAAGCTGGACTTCTACACTCCAAAAATGCAGGAGATATTCAGCAAAAAAGGCGGAGTAGCTGGGACCAAAATACGACCGCTTCTGGATTCCTTAAGCCAGGTAAAGCAGGAGTCCCCACACTGTCTTGCTGGACCCAAACCTGACATTGTCACATGCGAATGGGACACTTTTTAAGTGTACAGCACAAGAGAAACACACTCACACACACAGGGAGAGAAAGGGGGGAGGTGTGTACAGGAAGAGAGAGAGAAAGACAGGGAGAGAAATGGAGGGCAAAACATAGAGGCAGAAAGAGACGCACCTGAGCTGAAGAGACTCGAGTCATGATTTCAGTCTAATTTAATTTGGAAAATAAATTCACAAAATTGAAATTTCACTCTGCTAACTAGCAACCTAGGCAAAATCGGTCAGTGACCCACTTTGGGTCCTGACCCATAGTTTGTGAAAGGCTGAGGTAAAGTTTCAAATGCATAGTTAGTTTGAATTGGATTAACCTAGAGCAGGCCCTCAGAGGACCAACGAATGCAGATCCAGGATGTCTTGTCTGAATGTTGTTGTTCTATTGACATGTATATATTAGTGAATTTATGCTACTTCCTAAACAAGTATCTTCTGTCCATTAAAACAGCAACACGTTGAAGCGAGACGGGAGGCCATTATCCGCGCCCTGATGGAATTTCTGGGGGAGTCTTCAGGGGAACTCATCAAGGACTACAAGGTAAATTCAAACATTTTCAGATTACAAAGTTCACTTTAGTACAATATATTGAATTCTTATTCACTTCCCAACTAGCTTGAACCATAAAATAATTGTCAGAAAATTAAAATTTTTGAAAATTGAGCCTTTTTTTCCAGAAATTTTCCAAATTAGAAAATGCGTTATATTTCTGTTTTTTTTTAAACAAAAAAATGAATATCCTCTCTCCTCCCTTTTCCTGTGTTCTTTTCTCTCTCCCCTCCTCTTTCTTACACTCTTGTTTCTCTCTTCTGTCCTCTTTCCTCCTCCTTCTCTCTTCCCCTCTCTTCTGTCCTCTCCTCTCTGCGTGATACATACACATCTGTATTATTCAGTTTTTACAATAATGAGAGACAGTGAATGAAGTTCAGGAATCGCTAGAGTTGTGCATAAGATCCATAAGGCCTGATTTACAACAGGTTGTTTGTGCATGTAAAAGCGAGTGCAAACTTCAGCTGTTATTGGTACTGTGGAATATTTCCAGAATCAGAAAAATTGATTTCAAACTGACACCAAATTCTGCAGCAGACAGTACACAGTACTACAACAGTTTGAAAATGGGTTGGAATAAGCAAAGCTTTTATGTTTCCAGACCCTAACAACAAAAATGCATACACAAAAGTGACAAATAACAACAACATTATGTAGGATGCACTCTTTAGTTCCCTGCTACCCCCTCTCCTCATTAGTTGGCAGGCTCCTCCTTTTTGTATAATTCAAAGACAATTTCTAACTTTCCTAAACTTAGTGAAATTATTTGAAATGTTTAGGATCGATAGGTATTGAAATATTGATATTTTTGTTCTTGTTTCTCTCTTCTCTTCTGTTTGAAATATTGATATTTTTGACACTAGCCTATAACTTACAAATTAAGCTGTACTATGCACATGAACATGGATTCACATATATTTTACAGGATATCAGCAGAGAGGCAGCTCAAGTGGACCAGGCTGAGCAAGTCCTGAGGATCTGTGTCTTCCACACATGTGAAGAAGATGAAGGTGCATCCAACGCTGATGTGTCGATTGTCGTTGAGGGGACTGAGGTACTTGACAACTGTGGAAGTGTTGCAAAGGCTTGCGTCCTGCTGATGGGCATCATTTATGCCATGAACTTGAGTTACCCACCAAAAATGAAGTACACTTTTGAAGTGTTTCAAAAGCTTCTTCTAGAGCTTGATGTCCTTAAGCTGTCCCCGAAAATCCTGTCTCTGCGAAACAAACTTATAGCTTGAGTGCATGTTTGACCCAAGAGTTGTCCTTTCAAAGAGGGTACTAAAAGAAAAAAAAGGTCACAGGTGTTTATGTGGCTATTTGTCTATGTTTTATGTTTTAAAGATGTAATTTGTATTTCAACTTGTTCCACTGTATTCACTCTTGTGCTGTCTTTGGGTCAAGGAGGGAGGGAGGGAGGAAGGAAAGAAAGGAGAAAATAAGGAAGGGAAGTTAGATCAGCATTTTCAAAGTTAACCATAGGTTCTCAACTGATTGTGGAACCATTTTTAATGGGTCACAGATGTGAGTTTGGGCCTGAAAAGAAGGAGGGGTGAAATATTGCACTTTTTAGTGTCAAGATACTCTGCTTTTTGTACGTTATACAAAAACAGACGTTTAGAACCTCAGGGCAAAACACTGTTCTTTAAAATGAAACGTTCTAATAAGCATGTCTATTAAGATCCACTAAAGATTCCTGAAGTATGTCAAATGTGTTTTTGTTTTTGTTTTGTTTTTTGTTTTTTTGTTTTTTTTCCAGGGTGAAATATACCTTTTCATTTTGCAATGCAAACCCTGTTGGACAATGTTTTATTGAAAAAAAAAATTTTTTTCACTTACGAAAAATAAATGTGTTAAATTAAAACAGTTGCCTCGTTTTTTTTTAAAGTAATTGTTTCAATAAACAAAATATTATGAACAAATTTAGGCAATTAAAACTGCAGAAAAACTATTTAAAATGTTGTGTAAATGTTACTTATTTATAGTCCATAAATAAAAGTTTAAAAAAGTATTTTAAAATTACCTTAAAAAGCCATTGATTTTAGGTGAGATTTTTGAGTTTGAAGCAGTCGGAGTCTAAGTAAAACTTACAAACAAGGAGAGAGTAAAATTCAATGACCATATTAATAATCAACAGTAAATTACCTGAGGTTTGCAAGTAAAATAAACTGATAACAGCAAGTAAAGATTACTTGATGATCGCCCTTGTAGAATTTCTAAGTGCAAAAACTTTCCTAAGTTTTCTTAAGTAAATAACACTCCAAATTTTTTTCAGTGTACAGTTAATGGTAAATGGGTTGCATTTTTATAGCACCTTTCTAGTCTTGCGACCACTCAAAACACACACTACATGTCAATATTCACCCCATTCACACAAACAATCATACACTGATGGCAGGAGCTGCCATGCAAGGTGTCAAGCTGCTCATCAGAAGGAGAATCTAATGTTTATATACTCACAGCTGTGTTAGAATGTGTGTGCGTCAGTATTATTGTGAAATAAAAAACACACACACTCATGGGGCTGCAGTGCATTATACATATCCCACAATGGGTTCTATCAGATTATCTGTAAACCCCTGTACATGACACTACAAAGTAAGCTCATCAGTGCAGGTACTTTCCCTGATTAGTCCATTAAAGTGTGTGACAGTGATCCCACAGTAACATCTCATCATCTTTCATTCTGTTTCTACCGGTTAGTGTCACTATTCAGAACATGCATCCATTTGCAGTCTAATAATAGTAATAGTTCTTATAATCAGCCATTTCTTCATGAGTAGTTTGTGACACCAAAGAACATGAATATTCACATCAGAAGCATTAAAGTCCTGTAGAAAGTTTAGTCAGTCAGAATTTGATTTCTCTGCATGGGTCCTGATGATGCAGGATGAAAAACACCAAAACTGTCCAATCAACATCACACCACTTCCACGTAGGATACAACAGTGTATCCTCGCTTTGAGCTCATCCAGAAGCCTCCTTTCTCCTCACTCCTCATCTCCTCCAGGTGTATTTAAGGAATTGGAAGATCCTTCATGATGTTGGCAGGAAGACATCCCCGTCGGAGACAAGGACGCATAATTCAGCGTGACGAAACACACCCAATAAGCTTGTTTGAGATAACCTGCACCTCACCTGGAAAGTAGACGAGATCAGGCGGCCACAGCAGGACACTGTGACAAAAAGCTGCAGTCAAGTTGGACAGTTTCTAACAGAATTCAGAGAACATACAGGACATGATGAAAACATCCTGTTAGATCACCTGTAGACTACCTGTAGTCTGCAGAACATGTTCATTGCTGAAGAAATTTAGTGAGTTTGTGATCACTGATTGGAGTTGAAATAGAAGAGATCCTCCTACTGTCACATGATCCTCTGTTCTTTAGTCTGGCTTGTAAAGCACTTTTTAAGTGTTTGTTTGACAATTCATATATATAAACTTATTATTATCAGCCACAAAATATCTGCTTGTCTGACAGACAGCACTCTACAGTTGGTTCCTAATAGTTCTGTTCCATCCAAATTTCTTTATTTTGCACTGCTGGTCATGGCTAATTGCACATTTGTTAGCTATTTTGCACATTTGTTTCAATACCACCTCATCGCTCACTGTCTTGTATATAATGTACTCGCAACACACATTCAAACGCTCATCCATAACAACGTACAGAGTTTTCATTCTGTAAATCTTTTATTTTGTATGGACAGTGATGCAGTTTATTTTTGCACTGAGTTTTTGTTCTGTAAAATCTTTTTTATTGAGTGATGCAGCTGAGTGTTAAATTCATCTTTACTCACTACATCTTTGCCTTTCTTTACCTCAGGTGTATATATAAACTATTAAAAATGTTATCGGTTATCGGTATCTGCATCGGTTATGAGAAGCAGGAAGTTATCGGTTATCCGTATCGTTGGGAAAAAAAGTTATCGTGCATTCCTAAGTGTAACATCATGCTGTTTATAGACAGTGTGCTGTCATTAGTTTGTGACAGTGAGAGGGTCGTGTCTAGAAGGGAACCCTAGAACCGCTGAAAGATCAGGCGAGTTTGATTATTTTATCAAAAACAACGGACACAAATCTCATGAGAGATCACAGCACAGGGGAATTCAACAACAGCCAATCACAGCACAGGGGGATTCAACAACAGCCGATCACAGCACAGATGGTTTTTATGACAGCCAATCATAACGCAGGGGGATTTTCCAACAGCCAATCACAATACACGGGGATTTTACAACTGCCAATCACAGCACAGGGGGATTTTTCAACAGGCAGTCACATTCCAGGATGATTTTCCAACAGCCAATCAAAGCACAGGGGACTTTTTCAACGCCCAATCACAGCACAAGGGTTTTTTTCAACAACTAATCACAAAACAGGGTAGTTTTCTAGCAGCCAATCATGATCAAGGGGGATTTTACAACAGCCAATCACGATCCAGGTGGAATTTCCAACAGCCAATCAGAACAAAGAGGGATTTTACAGGAACCAATCACAGCAAAGGGGACGTTTCCAACAGCCAATCACAGCACGGGGGGGTTTCCAACAGCCAATCACATTACAGGGAAGTTTTCGAACAGCCAAGCACAACACAGGTTTTTTTTTACAACAGCCAATCACAAAACAGGGGAGTTTTCGAACAGCCAATCACAACACAGGTTTTTTTTTTGACAACAGCCAATCACAAAACAGGGGAGTTTTCCAACAGCCAATCAGAACAAAGGGGGATTTTACAGTAACTAATCACAGTACAGGGGGATTTTCCAATAGCCAATCAGAATAAAGGGGGATTTTACAACAACCAATCACAGCACAGGGGATCTTTCCAACAGCCAGTCACAGCACAGGGGAGTTTTCTAGCAGCCAATCAGAATAAAGGGGGGTTTTCCAACAACCAATCAGAATAAAGGGGGATTTTACAACAACCACTCAGAATGAAGGGGGATTTTACAACAACCAATCAGAATAAAGGGGGATTTTACAACAACCAATCACAATACAGGGGGATTTTACAACTGCAAATCACAGCACAGGGGAATTTTTCAACAGGTAATCACGTTCCAGGGGGATTTTCCGACAGCCAATCAAAGCCCAGGGGACTTTTCCAACACCCAATCACAGCACAGGGGAGTTTTCGACAGCCAATCACAACACAGAGGGGTTTTACAACAACTAATCACAAAACAGGGTAGTTTTCTAGCAGCCAATCACGATCCAGGGGGATTTTACAACAGCCAATCACAATCCAGGTGGAATTTCCAACAGCCAATCAGAATAAAGGATGATTTTACAAAAAACAATCACAATACAGGGGGATTTTACAACTGCCAATCACAGCACAGGGGAATTTTTCAACAGGTAATCACGTTCCAGGGGGATTTTCCGACAGCCAATCAAAGCCCAGGGGACTTTTCCAACACCCAATCACAGCACAGGGGAGTTTTCGACAGCCAATCACAACACAGAGGGGTTTTACAACAACTAATCACAAAACAGGGTAGTTTTCTAGCAGCCAATCACGATCCAGGGGGATTTTACAACAGCCAATCACAATCCAGGTGGAATTTCCAACAGCCAATCAGAATAAAGGATGATTTTACAAAAAACAATCACAATACAGGGGGATTTTACAACTGCCAATCACAGCACAGGGGAATTTTTCAACAGGTAATCACGTTCCAGGGGGATTTTCCGACAGCCAATCAAAGCCCAGGGGACTTTTCCAACACCCAATCACAGCACAGGGGAGTTTTCGACAGCCAATCACAACACTGGGGGGTTTTACAACAACTAATCACAAAACAGGGTAGTTTTCTAGCAGCCAATCACGATCCAGGGGGATTTTACAACAGCCAATCACGATCCAGGTGGAATTTCCAACAGCCAATCAGAACAAAGGGGGTTTTACAGTGACCATTCACAGCAAAGGGGACGTTTCCAACAGCCAATCACAGCACAAGTGTTTTCTTCCAACAGCCAATCACATTACAGGGGGGTTTTCGAACAGCCAATCACAATACAGGGGGATTTCACAACAGCCAATCACAATACAGGGGGATTTTCCAACAGCCAATCAGAATAAAGGGGGATTTTACAGTAATCAATCACAGTACAGGGGGATTTGATGACAGCAAATCACAATACAGGGGGATTTTACAGTGACCAATAACAAGAAAAGGGGACGTTTCCAACAGCCAATCACAGCACCTTTTTTTCCCCCCAACAGCCGATCACATTACAGGGGGGTTTTCGAGCAGCCAATCACAATACAGGGGGATTTCACAACAGCCAATCACAATACAGGGGGATTTTCCAACAGCCAATCAGAATAAAGGGGGATTTAACAACAACCAATCGCAGCCAATCCAATCCAACAGCCAATGATAGCACAGGAGGGTTTTCCAACACCCAATCACAGGACAGGGAGTTTTCGAACACCCAATCACAACAGAGGGGGGTTTTACAACAGCCAATCACAAAACAGCGGAGTTTTCTAGCAGCCAATCACGATCCAAGGGGTTTCACAACAGCCAATCAGAACAAAGGAGGATTTTACAGTAACCAATCACAGTACAGGGGGATTTTCCAACAGCCAATCAGAATAATGGGGATTTTTACAACAACCAATCAGAATAAAGGGGGATGTAACAAGAGCCAATCACAATACAGGGGGGGTTTTCAACAGCCAATCACGTTCCAGGGGACTTTTCCAACAGCCAACCACAGCAATGGGGTTTTTCCGACACCCAATCACAGTACAGGGGAGTTTTCTAGCAACCAATCACAGCATAGGGGACTTTTCCAACAGCCAATCACAGCACAGGGTTTTTTTTTCCAACAGCCAATCAAAACAAAGGGGGATTTTCCAGCAACCAATCACAATACAGGGGGATTTTCCAACATTATCGGTACCGATAATTATCGGCCCGATATCGGAAAAAATTACATCACACAGATAAGTCCGATAATGATTTTTTTTTTGCTGATAACTACATCCAATTATAAATAGCCAACATTGCCTTGATTTCGCTCATTTTCAGTCCGTTCGTTTGCCCTGTGTTGCTGCTGCCTGCTGTTGTCACGTGCATAACGTCATATTGATGCACCACCTCAAACATAAACATGGCGCCGCCATCACCAGTGTGGGCATTTTTCACTGTTTCTGAAAAAGACAACACGATTGCAGCATGCAATAAATGTTCAGCCGAAGTGCCGAGAGGAGGTAAAGTCTACCAGTTTTAACACATCCAACCTTATTAGCCACTTAAAAGTTTCACCATCGAAACGATGGTATATGGAGAGAGTATGAGGATGAGAGGACTGCTGCGGCTAACGCTGCACCGCCAGCCAGCAAGGAGTCTGGAGTAGAGATGTTCCTGGTGACTAATTTCCCTGAAGATTAAACGCAAAATTTAATTTAGACTAGTGGACTAGTCTAACACTAAGAAAACACAGACAGCAGTTAAAATTGAACAGAATTTATTAATTTATAATGTTAAATACTGTCCGTAAAAATACTGTGCGTATTAAGAGCCATTTGAAGCTGTTAATCACAATCAATCAATCAACAATCGCCAAATCGTACTTTAAATGCAGCTGAACTGCATGCTACTTTGTGCTGTGCAATACAAACATTATACATTAATACAACAACTCACCAAATGCTTCACCTTTTCAGACTGAAGAGGATGACAGTGTCTGTGGGTGAACAACCTGGAGCTGACTGTCAGCTGTCAGCCTGCCACACAGTGTGGCTAACATTAGCAATGCTAACAGCAGCAGCTTCTCCAGGTTTAAAGCTATAGTATACGATTTGAAAGTTTGATCATTATTAATAACCTCATTTAGATGGTGGTTATGGTCCTATAGTACAATCTACACAATGTGAAGAGCAAAAAAAACGAAAAAAATCCATTC
>JAJHUR010129303.1:0-12079 GCA_027495735.1 Lutjanus campechanus | reverse complement strand
CTTCAATACTTGTCCAAAAGCAGAAGAAAATATCTATAACATTTTATTCAAAATATTTTTTTTTTTTTTTTACTTGTGAGGTGAATTTTCATATATCTGTTTTATTTATCATTACTGTTTTATCAAACATAAGGAAGCTTTTCTGGTTCCTGTTATATGGATGTTGTTAAAGTGATCTCAGTCTGTTTTCTGTTTGTTTTTCCTCCCCATAACTTGGATATCAGAGTGTGTTTTCTCGAGGTGCATCACCCATCACCCATACGTTTTTTGGGGGCTCTCATTTTTGGATAGTTTACCCATAATCTACAAAATCATTAATGCTTTAATGATTGTTTACTTTAATTCAAGTTGTCCTTGAATAAGTGTTCAGACACCATGTTCAGGCGTGCAAAGATTTTGTTTTTAGATTTGAGGATAAATGCAGGCATATACTGTATCGTGATAAAAGAACTCAAATTTTTATTATTAGGTTACAGCTAATAGAAAAAAGGGTCAAAGAAACAAATACAAATCAAAGAACAGTATTTCTTCTTAACATCAGTGCTTGTCGTCATAAAATTGAAATAAAACAATGTGACAGTGAATATGATGAAATCCCACCTGGAAAACCTGCTGAATCAACCAACAGCAACTCATTATAGGAAAATGATCAGATAAGACTCAGTACAAATATCCTGCAAACTCTCCAATTCAATCAGAGGATTTATTTTTCTTGAGGCTGACATCCACTAACACCCAGACCACACCTGCCTACCTGAGCAGTGCATGCTGGTTGCGGAAGCTCTTGCTTTTTAATTCCAACACACATTAACAGGTTAGAGCAACTGCACAGGACATGTGAACAGAGCAGCTGCAGTGAAGCATCATTAGATTCAGTGTCTTGCCTATTTTTCCCATGTGACAAATGCGATTCTTAGCTAAAATGCGGTGAAAATGATCTGTCAACAGTCGTACATACAAGTTATACAGTTTCATACAGTTCAGCAGTTCAGCAATTCAAATATATTCTCAACATGTCCACTTTATTCTCAAAATGCAAAATAAAAAATATCTTCCTTCTCTATTTTGTTCCTTATACCTGGCACTAATACTCTTAAGGTCTGTGTGGTGACGCAAAGAACTTGCTATTTACTGTCAGTTTCAGGCTTTAAAGTTCATGTAAAACAACAATAAATGTGTGTTCTGAGTTTGTCACACCACAGAAACGTGTTATTAACCATCCAGACAAATTTGAATGATTTTTAAAAAATTGCGTAAATTAGGTCTCAAAATCATGAAAAAACGAGCAGTTTTCTCTGCTCTGAAACACTGGTGGTGTGTCCTCTCCACTGTCTCGGTGTCAAACACCACTACGACCTGAAAACAACTTGAAACATGGACGCTCTGTCTAGCAGATTTGTTGGACGTGTCCAGACATGTTTGAGCCATTTGGACTGAGAGAGTCGCTGAAGGTACGTTTGTAACTGACTGTTGGGGAGGGTGAGGGGAGGGGGAGGTGGCATCAGTTTGTGGGGCTTATAAAGTGTTGGGGGACCATGACTCCAGCACATCACCGAGCCATGTTTCAGGTTTGCCCAAAAAATCCTGAACATAGTTTTCAGTCTTTTCATTTTTTCAGCAACTATTTTCTAACATGTATGATGTGTTTAGAGGAAACATTCCTTCCTAATTTGTTTCAATGCCCCAAATAAATCGAATCAATCAAAATCAAGCGCCTTTATAGTTTTCATTTAATTAGTCAGGAGATTTTAGTCCCATAACAGAGACAACAGAAAAGAGAAGTGCAGCTTTAAATCAAGATCCAGAACTTCATATTCTATTCCTGAAGATATTCATCGATTGGCAACACAGCAGCTGAGGTCTGAAACATGGAATCAGTTCATTAAGGGCATTTAAAGCTGCTGTGTTGAATTTTTAGATCTTCTCTTACATAATCTTTTTAATGATTCTCATGGCATATATTCCTGTTTTTGTACCAAAATAAGACAGTCACATTGCACGTTGATTTCAGTTTCATCATTTATCTCATTGGTCCTCATGCAGGAACATTTTCGTATTCTTTTAAATTTCTCTTACTTTTTTTGTAAGAGCATGCCATGTCAGCAAACGTTCGGAACTTCGGATAACCATGTAAATGATCTACCTGTGTGTATCTGAGTGCAGGTGCACAAGACTTGTAAATTAGCATAATTAATATGCCAATAATACCATATAAGGCTGCACTTCCTGCCCCATATGTCAGGCAGTGATCATTCATGAAAATGGCATTGAAGAGTAAAAAGTAGAATTTTAGAGTTTGGAGTTTAACTTCCTGCTTTCAGAGGTCCACAAAGGAAAATCTGTCATTTTAACAGTGTCAGCAGTGGAATTAAAAGACCTGCTAAAGCAAAGAAACTGGAAAAGTGAGCGCTGTTAATGCTGTGTTACCAGAGGGTCGGACTGTCGCTGAAATAAAGAGGAAACATCTCAATTTGAAAATGTCTTCAAGGAAACAAAAAATCTCACCACAGCAAGGTGATGGATGACTGCAGCGAGAGGAGGGAGTCAAGGGGAAGTTTCCATCACAAACACAGAACATCAATAATGCATCACTGAATTAAAGATGAGAGGCTTTATATGTAAATTTACAATTCTATTATAATTTGAAATTCAGTCAAACAGAATAATGTCAACATAATTATGAAGTGTAATTTATTTTTCAAACTCAAAATGTCTTCAAATTAATGACATACAGTCATTAGTGAGAAACTTTGGTTTGGATACCAGCAGACTGACGATACATAATGAACTGTGTTTGAGTTGAAAAGAAAATTCTAAATATGAGAGAACTGGTGAATGCAACAAGATCCTAAATCACTAGAACTCACAACTTAAGAACAAATCTGTTCATACAGGTGGTTCTTGCATGAGGCCCAACGTTCCCAGGTCAGATTTGTGGGGTTGGCAGGACACAGGTACCACCACCAGGTGGCTCCAAATCTATTGAATCCAACACATAGTGGCTTCTTCAACAGCGACATCAGATAATCATCTGTGATAACAACAGTAGTTGTAAACGATGTGTGATAAGTGATACGCCATCACATGATGATGTCACCGGTGAAGCAGTTTCCTCCGCCCGCTCACTCGTGTCCACAGGCTGCGGGCTGTCTGGGCGATGCTCGCCTTGTGGGGCAGACGGAGGCTCCTCAGAGGCTCCCTGATGCACGCCAGCACTCCTGGCTCTGCGGGCTGCCCCAGGTATTCATGGGAAATGTAGTTTATCCTCCTGAGCTGTTTGCTGTAGTAGTTCCTCAGGTTGCACAGTTCCTCGGCCGCCGTCTCAGAGATGATGGAGGCCTGAGACGGAGAGCTGGGTACAGTGTTGGGGGCGGAGTCACCGCCTGGAGATGGAGAGGGAACGCCTCTTGCTGCTGCTGCTGCGTTAGCACGGGGTTTCCTCCTCCCTCTCTGAGGGGTGGTGGATTTGCGTTTGGAGCAGTGTTTAACTGAACGTGACGGTGTTTTCTGATCATCGCTTTTATCTAAAATGTTAATTTCAACATCCACTTCGATTACATGTTGAGGCATGACACACCTCTCCTCCTCCTCCTCCTCCTCCTCCTCCTCTTCCTCCTCTGCCGACTGTTTCTTTGCTCTTTCTGTCCGTCTGTCTGTCTGGCTGACTTGTTTCCTGGACAGGTTCCTCTGTTCTTTGATAAGTTTCTGTTTGGGTTGTGGGGGACAGCTGTTGTCCATGACAAGGGGGTCAAAGGTCACATCAGTCTCCTCCTCACTAGCTTTAACAGATGTGTCCTATAACAGAAGAACAAGTGTGAGTGAACAGCAGTGGACCATCATCCTGGTATGATCCAGAGGATGTGTTACTGTTACTGTCCTTTTAGAGTGATATTTAACTACAGGTACAGTAACACAGACAAAAAGAATCCATAATGTACAGTTTATCCTACCTCTCTCCGTAGTCAGTGAGAATAAACTGACCATATTAGCAGAGACAGTGTGATGAAATGTTAGTGAGTTAGTGGCAGCATGCTCCTGAGTGTGGACATTTGCATGAGTAATGATTACAGGCTTGGGCGATACTCAGATTTGATGATTTTTTTATTTTTCAGTCATTTATGTCGAACCTGGACTGTCCACTTTTTATTAAAATGTATTTATTATTTATTTATTTATTTATTTATTTATTTAAATTTCTATGAAAAAATGTGTGAAATTAATGTGTGAAAAAAAATTCTTAATTAATAATTTGAAATTCAGTGAACGAGTAAAACAGACTGTTAATGCAAATCTAGTGAGCTAGTGCTGTTCAGGGTGAGATCTGAAATATCTGAATTTTTGTGTTTTTCCTTTAAAAATGTATATTTTCTTGAATAGAGCTGTATTTAGGTTCCTGAAATAAATAACAGACTAATACAGTAGTAAAGCACTTGTCAGTGTGTATGTTGATTCATGCATTTCTGATCATTTGAGTCTAATAATCAAAATTCAGTCTATTCCTGCTGTGGCGTCACACCACATGCTGCCTGTGGAGATTAAAAAATTGCAATAATGAATAATTATTCTGTTTCTTTGTTGCCCCAGGCTAAATATTCCACGATATGAAATGTGTTGATACTATGGTATTCATGTAAGCGTGTGCAATTAATGGTAGTCAGCGGTTAGCTTGTCTCTTAATGAGGCAGCAGAGGCAAGTGGACAGAACAACTGTCCAAGTAACTTCATGTGCATGTGTGTATTTATTGTGTGTAATATATTATTAATATGGTGAAAAAAAAATCTGAATTTCCCCAGTGGGGAATTAATGAAGTATGTCTTCTTACTCGACACTGTAGTTAATCCACGGATCATTAAAAAAAATTACCATTCGAATTAATACCGGATGAGTTGCAGGTGGGTGAAATAAGGTAAAGCATCTGCTCATAACAAGAGACGTGCGCATTTACACAAAGAGGAAAAAAAATATCAAGTGTGGTAGTATAAGAAGCACGTATGGAGGAAGTGAGGTGGATGGATTCATCCCACAGACCACAGTTCATGTCCTGTGTGAAACCAAAAGTCAGTAATGACCTACTTCAACTGTAGTATGCAAGAAAACTTAAACCTAACCAAACTGAAACCGTTTTACAATGTTAGTCATGTTGATGATGGTCACTTAAAATGTGTAGATGCGACACACAAAATGTGTGGGAAGCTACTTATATACCATCCCATCAGATCAGGTTGGCAGCTGAGGCCCCACAGATGAACAGAACGTCAATTCTACAGTACATTTTTTGATTACTTTTTTAAAAAGTGACAGCTCTATTTTAAACATCTTCACAGAGCAATCTAAAGGTTAGATAAGAAGGCGACACTGCTGAATCACGTTTAACTACGTACATTCAGATCTAATGTGTAGTGACACTGTAATCATAAGGCTGATTGTCTTTTAGGTATGCTGCATCTTTAGACTATTGGTCAGCACGCTATGAGCTAATGAACAATTTTGGAAATGTTTTCTAAACACAAGAGAGAGTTAAGAGTTTAATTTAGATTTTAAGCGGCCACATACAGCTGCACGACATTTCATCAAGTTGTGCATCTTGGAAGAAAAAAGCAATAAGCAGCAAGCTAGCTAGCGAGTGTGAACCGTCCTGCATTCATTAACAGAGTGAGCAGAGTGAATGAAGAAGAAATAGATTAGTAGATGTCATATTTTCTTACAATCATTGTCACCATCCAATCAAATTAGGCCATTCAACAGCAATAAGAGGCTGTGGTGCCTAGAACGTTGTTTTATCGCCCAAGCCTGCTGGTTAGGAACGATTACATGATCTCATGCTTTTCATTTGACAACTTATAAAAGCATGTGAAATGAAATCAAAGTGTTTATTTGTCAGTGTTTATTTGTCCCTCAGCATGAAGTCAAAGTGCGGACAGTGCCATGGCAACAGAAGCAGCAGTAAACAGAATAAAGAATGATGGACTGTACTTTGTCAGCTTGTCCTCTGGACAGGGTGGGGGGTTAGGGGAGGTCTTTCTTGACTTTCTTGGACACAGGGGCGTCTCCAGCTCTTTGACCTGATCTCTTTCCCTCTTTGGCATTGCCCTGGCCACTCACAGCTTTTACCTGCAGGTCATTAACAACAGGCTTTACCTGAGAGGCTTCACACACCTACGTGGACTGGACGAGGGAACAAGGGTGGACTGGAGGACATGGGACACTCAGGTCTAGACATGGACAAAAATGACAGGATCCTCCATTCATCAGCACAGCAGCTGAGGCTGGGGATCCCAGGGGCCACTCTGGATTCAGATCATCATTTTTCAGGTTCCTTGCTCATTTTTTTTTTCAGATCTACATGGAACAGGTTGTGGATCTGACCTGATAAATTTGAGTTTTGCAACTTGTAAAAAAAAAAAAGATGTCTCCAGTCAGTATTTAATGCAATGAATACAAAGCTAGGTCCACAACTACCAACAGCATTACTGTTGAATTAATAGTTTCATTATAGGATCATTAAAAATAATAATAATAATAATAAAAGGATAAAAAAAAGTGGTTAACTGGTCTGAACAGAGAGTATTAAGGCTTGTATGAGGAAAAAATGAGAGGAAGTTTTTTGCATTTTGAGAATAAAGTCAAGATGTCAAGAACACATTTGACATGCTGAAAATAATGTGGAAATGTTGAGAATAAAGTTGAAATGTGAAATGTCAGCAAAAAAGTTGACATGTTACAAATAAAGTTGACGTTACAAATAAAGTTGACATGTCGAGAATTAAAGCCAAAATTTTGAGAATGAAGTTGAAATGTTCGAGAATCAAGTCAAAATATGAAATGTTGAGAGTAAAGTCGAAAGTCGTATATATAATTCATACATTTAGAATTTATTCTCAACTTTTTGACTTTTTTCTTGACATTTCAACTATATTCCCGACATTTCTCAAGAGTTTCTTTGTTTCTCAGCACTTATCTCATTGTTTACTCTCATGCCTTGCCTCAATTCTTCTGTACAACAACCAGTTAAGCACCTGTACTGTATACAAATCAATTATACTGAACCAACTTCATATCATTACTGAGTGGACTTTGACTTCAGAGTGTTTTGTCAAACTACTACTCACAAAAGTGAATGACACTTTCAAAAATGCACTGTCTAAAACTGATCATTTAAAATATGATTTCTAAATCATTCATTTCTGTCAAATTATTTAATTGATCATTTGAGTGGTAATTTAAGCATGACTGTTTGTGTATCATGATATAAATATAGAAATGTTCTACTCTAACAGCACATCTGTTGAGCCCAGCACAGAGCTTCAGGTCACACCTGCTGTTTTTCTTCATTAATGTGCACTGATCTTCACCAGTAACACTTGTTTGTTCTCATATGTTTTTAACAGCTGTGAAAATCACAGTGAAAAGATGAAGTGACCAAAAAAATAAATAAAAAATAGAGAGAAATAATGATTTTCTTATTATGTGTCGAGCAGCAGTGGAATCTACATCAACTACAACTACTCCATCTATGACTGATCATGTTAGGGTGCTAATGATCACATCAGCAGTTATGAGGTAGCAGTGTGAAGGTTATAAAATCTTCAAAATAAAAACACAAAAATCCAGTTACCACAATGTGGACAAACATACACAACATTTAGCTTCAATTCAAGCCTGACTTACCTCTGAGGATTCTTAGAAACAATCATAAAATACGAAAGAACATTTTAAGATGACAGAGAGACACATCAGCCACACGTTGGAAGAAGAAGAAACTGGTTAGAGAGACGTCACACACAGAACACAGAGGATCGGAAGAAAACAACACATTAATACACAAACAGGAGATACAAGAAACAAACTAAAGAGAGGAGCCCAACGTCTACTGCAGTCATAATAGTTTTGTTCATTGTTTGCTTGTCACAGATATATTGTTTTTACAGTATATGGTGGCCAAGATGGCAGCGTGTAATACATCATCAGAATGTTTTTACAAGCAATAAATAGTGTTTGTGTTACAACTGCAGTATCAGTTGGACTCCACTAAAGTCACATCACTTTGCTAAAGAACTCATGTGAACTACCGACCTGGATCAAATCCTGTCATCACACAGTGGGTCAACATGTCTGAACCTGGTCAGATGTTCACTTTAAATGATTTGATTTTATATAAAGTAGGGTTGGGCAATATTATGATATTTATAATACTGCTGGTGTACAAAACACAGTGATTTGCTGTTTGAGAATGCAGCTGGAAATGACTTAATAAATCATTTCTCATGGTCATGCAGCCATAGACATCACGTATTTAGCATCTAATCACTTGTCACATACAAACCCGTTCTCAAATATAATTAGATTACATTTTTCATTATTTGCAAATAACTACAGCACAATTCTAACCAAGTAAAACTCAGCTAACTTGGCCTGAATGTTTTCGCTCTTTTCTAATGAGGAGCAGTGAAAGATAAATGGTTCAGTCAGAGAGTTTGAGGGTAGAGGCAGGAACCAGGGACTGAATTGATCAGGACAGAACATAAAAACCGTGCAGCTGAAAAGACGATTTGGACAACAGAGTAAAAGAGCGGGTTACAGCCTGCCTATGTAAAAGTTTTCAGCATCATCGCTGCATGTGCCATGTGATGTGCACAAGTGTGTCTGACAGGCCTGATGGGATCATTTCATGAGTCCAAGTACCCACTATGTTCATTTACATACAGAGGCTATATTTATTTTTGAAGCTGTGAATAGAATATGTCACTATTATTATTATTATTATTATTATTATTATTATTATTATTATTATTATTATTATTATTATCATTATTATTATTATTATATCATATTTATGTGTCTATTTGTCATGATTATGATTAAATAAAATATTGAAATAATGGGACAAGTTTTTGATATTTGTTTTAGGTAAGTTCATTGTTATATTAATAAAATAATATAAAAACAATTGTTAGATTAATAAATTAATTGTGAGACTAATTGAAAAAATAATTGGAAGATTAATGCTTTAAATGTGAGTGGCTAATGTTTACCTATGGTTGAAATACATGAGGCAAAGACAGCTCGTCCATTATAATCAACTGAAGCTGCTACACTGACCACAGTGCTTGTCTTTATTTTTATGTGTCTGGTCCATTTCTTTTTCCTCCATGTGCAGCTGTACAGCCTTCCAACAGGTAAAATCTAGCTTTTGCTGAGACAATATCTCTTTATCAGAACAAGTGACTTGTCTTACCGTCTAAAGTTAAAAACCACTACTTTGCTTCTACTCTGACACTGTGTTTCTTCGTTTCAGGGTCACACATTAAACACATCAGCCAGCAGTGCGGGCGTCCCTGAGACGGGGAGCAGACATAAAACACTCGGATGAGACGTGTTTGATGAAAGCAGTGATGATGAGGACTGCAGCCTTTTGCAGGTTAGCAGATATGATCATAGTTCTGCAAAAGAATTGCTAAAGTTTGGAGTTTGTTTAATATCAACTCTATTTATTTTGCTGGTTTTAGTTCTGTATCTGTTACTTTGTATCGAGTTATTGTAGTTGGGTTTTACTTAAAGCGATACTCCACTTTCAATTTTTAATTTAATCAAATTTGTCTTAGCAATGAAAAAGCTGGTCTTTGATGCCATCAAGTGCCATTTTGTGTGTACTGACGGATCAGTTCAGATGCCGTTTAGGCACCTGCACCATTTTAAAAGAAGTGTTTTTGTACTGGTATCAGAAAGCAGAGATGTTTGATAAATACAGGCTCTGATCCAAACTGGAACCTGTTGTTAGACTGCTGCTTATTATCTAAACTTAAACAGATACTGTGAATAATGCTATTTAAAGAAGGTCTCATGTTCATCTTTTTTCATATTGCCCAACCCTAACTGAAGAGAGGCTTTTTAAAACTCACTCAAAACACAGAGTGTTTTCTCAACATGAGCACATAGGTTTGACCTAAATATTCTTCATGGACAAGTTTGGCAGAGTAACTTCGCTGGAAAAATAGTGGAGGGTGAAAAATTTGGAAAAGTTTCAATATAGTCTTTGAATGAATTCAGATCAAAGATGAACTTGAGTTTTAAAAAAGCCTCTTTAATCAAAGCCAGCAATCCATATGCATGATCTGATCTAGTGGACGCAGTGATGTATCTCAGCGGGCAGCAGTCACTCACCCCAGCAGATCCAGTCCCCGTCCTCATCTTCATGCTGACTGAGTGAGTCTGGCTCTTCAGCAGAGGAGCTTTGCGGCCCAGCTTCACGTAGAAGTAGGTGGTGTACGGGGTGAAGCTGAAATCCTCACTGAAGGCAACAGACAGAGAAGAATTACACACCTGTGTCACACAGTCTAAATCAGTGTTTCCCAAACTTTTTTTCTCTGTGACTTTTTAAAAATGACAAACCATCTCGACCCAATTCACAATAACCCTCATCAATAAATCTTAAGGACAGTTAATATGTGCACAACATTCCTCAGCATTTTTACTCATTTCCACATCTCCTTATATTATCTTGACACATGCATACACACGTGTTAAATACTTTATAAATGAGAAAAAAAAAACATCACAGCTGAGTTAACAGGTCATCTCATTGTTTTTAACTTCCTCTCATCAAGAAAACACACTTATCAAAGTAAGCTTTGAAATAGTCTCGTGCTGACCTAGCTGAGTTTTCTTCTTTAGATAAACTTGAATCTTTGTTTAGAAACTCAAAAGAAAGTGTATTTCAAAAGATATTCAATATTTGAATGCTTGAAAATTAGGTGGATTTAATTGACAATATTAAAATATTAACCATTATTCACTTTCACAAGTTTACACAATAACTTTTGAAATAGAATTTTTTGGGGTTTCTTAATCTCAAAGATTCAAGTTTATCTAATGAATAAAAGTAAATTAACTCAACAAAACATTATTAATTGGTGCAAACTTTTTTGAGTTTGAGTTGGGATCAAAAGTATATTGAAATAAGTTGCCTTGAGATATTTTTTTTTTTACAGTCAAAATCCTTCTATTTTATAATGTGAGGTCGTACCTCTGCAGGTATTTTGGTGAAAGTAATGCATAAACCACGTT
This sequence comes from Lutjanus campechanus, assembly GCA_027495735.1. Classification (NCBI taxonomy): domain Eukaryota; kingdom Metazoa; phylum Chordata; class Actinopteri; order Lutjaniformes; family Lutjanidae; genus Lutjanus; species Lutjanus campechanus. The sequence continues at coordinate 1,014 of JAJHUR010129303.1, read as the reverse complement.
ACATTATTCTAGACAGACAGTAACATTGTAAAGTAACTTATTACTTTCAAATCAAAGAATCTTATAATATTTAATATATTGCATTTTGGGAAAAGTTAACTAAGCTAATTAACTACCTAATAATTGAACACTCGAGTGGTAAAAACAAAACATAGATCAATATGTCTTGTCTATGTTATCTCACTAATGAATTTAAACAGAAATTTGAAGCAATCAGTAACAAAAGAGAAAGAACACTAACAAATAAAAAATCAATAAAGTAACAGAATGAACAGAAACAAGAGAGCAGGACAAGTCACCCGAGATATTCCTGCACCAGCATCCGTACGATCACTGCTTCAGCCTGCGGCCGGGACAGCATGGTGATCTGGATCATCTTCCTGCGCTTGGCGGGGCCTTTCCCCATCCACGCCTCCACCAGCTTCAGAGGAGTCAGCTTCTCATCGTTGGACGCCGCCAGCTCCACGATCTGCACCACCTGCCTGGCGTGCTCGGTGATGTCCACCGTGGTGAAGTCTGGAGGGGGAGAGGTCAGGTCATCACTAATTCAAATTTAGATTAAAGAAGAAGGATTTCCACGTCCATGAAGAAAATTCAGGTCACACATTCAAACAACCAATCATTAATTTTATTAGGACACGTCACATGGTAACACACCTTTTGCATGGCGGCAAGTGTCACACATCTGGTTACATCCTTCATCGTCCCACACTTCATCAAAATGAACAGCCATGAGGGAGCGCCGACACCTTTGCAACAAACACAGCCAACATGAGACTCAGCAGACAATCAGGTAATCATAAATATGATCAATATTCATTTGAGGATTTACCTTCATATATGTGAACTTGAATGGTGACTGCAAAATAAGGGGTCTGAAGTTTATAATAAGGGGTCTTAAGGGGAAGAATTCATATGTCTGATGGTTCTTGGTACGTATGATTTTAGGAATTTGTATATTGTCCCCACCCACAAAATAAACATGTAAAAAACCCTAAGTGACCCTGCTGGCCC
>JAJHUR010129301.1:572-20644 GCA_027495735.1 Lutjanus campechanus | reverse complement strand
AGCCGCAGTAGTCAGTTCCTCTTTTATAACATCATTTCGATTACCTTATTGATCGGCCTGCAGCAGAACAGACAAAATCATAATCCCAAAACAGATCGTGAGCTGGCTGATTGTAAGATTAGTTTGTCCCAGAATAACATCGCAGTGCCTGGGAGAGTTTGTAAAGACTTTAACTTGTCAAGAAAACTAAGATAGAGAGCGGGCTTTTCAAGAGTCGAGTTGACAAACTGTGTTTTTTAGCATGTAATCCTGTAACAGCCTGTTGTGGCTCTGATGGAGACCTTGTGTATTAAAGCAATCACAGAGATTAATTATTCTTTTCATGTCTCGAGAAATTCGACTGAAAGGGATAGTTGTATGAAGTGGGGTTGCATTCGGTATCTATAGTCTGTGTTTTAAGGGTTAGCTTGAATTCATCAAACTCTCACAACTAGAAGAGAGCCCTTAATAGAGCGCAGATCCCCACCAACAGATGGTGAAGCACCTACTGCAATGCCACACAGATGCAACCAGCAGATTTTTTTCAAAGTTCCACCAACATTAACATGACTCCCACGTACACTGTCCCAAGCTGAAACAAGATTTCAAACTGAGGCAGTTGTTGATCACTTGCAGCCTCTAGTGACCAATTAAGAAGAGTGAGAAGTCAGCTGTTAATAGTCGTATAAAACAGAGCAGTCAAAAAATAGAATTACTGCCTCACTGTTGTACTGTGTGTCTCCACCAACCAGTCAAGTTACAGTTTACATCTAAGTCTGTCCAGACTTGTAAAACGTTTGATGTGAAGACACTGAAGGAATTTAATATGGAACTTACCGCTGTATTGACTTGTAATTTTGAAGGAATTTAATTGGCAAAATGGAAGTAATCACTACAGACGTGTGAGTCCAGTGAGACACATGCCAAGACATGTCCTCACTTGGAGACTATTTTTCCAAAGGAATACAGAGGACTGATAGAAAGCTGAACATTATGAAGTCACAGTGAAGTTGACCTTTGACCTTTTGGATATAAAATACCATCCCCTCATAGTTTTATCCTTTAAGACATTTGTGTGTAATTTTGCCATAATTTGCATTTTTTACAAGAATGGTGTGATCCAAAAACATAGTGCCTCGGCCGCTGCTGTTCTAGCCATAAAAAAGTTTTTCAAAAATTGTGAATCACAGACGTCCTTCAGCTGACAGTCATGAATGTGCACAAAGAAAATTAGGCTGACTGGTTCAGTGGTATTCAAGATTATTGCCAGACAAGTTTCAGGTCTGTTGATCACACATAAACACACGCACATACACACACATCTCCCACATATCCCTGGGATAATAGCACAAACAGACTAACCATTTGAGGCAGCTGTAGTCCAGCAACTAAACTGTTCTGTGATGTAAAATGACTAATTTTACCAAATGAGTCTTGTGGCTTTGGAGAGAGCAATATAACAGCTCATATAATGGCGATTCCCCATCAAAAAGAGCTGTCTGACACAAGGTGAAGCAGCAAAAATATCCTAAATTTAGCGTACACTAATTTTTTAGTACCTCATACAACCCCACTTTAAAAAAAAAAAAACTATCCCTTTGATGTGCCTCAAACACAGAGACACAGTGCCTTGGATCTCTGGCAAGTTTGAGCGATTTATGGGCATCTAAGAACTGCACAGTGACCATCACAGTACTGTTCAAAAAAAAGTTCTACATTGCAAATGAGCAGCATTAAAGCATCTTTTTCTTCTCTCTTTCTCTTTTCATGTAATATTCAGTTTGTTCTCTTGCCCAAGAGTAGTCTAAAAGCTTGCTGTAAGTGGAATGCAAGGTATTTGGCTTCAGAAGAAAAACACATAAAAACATCAGTTTCTCAGAGACATCAGTAATGATGGTAAAAGCTACGAGAATTTTGAGCTGCAGGGCAGCTGCAAAGTGTCTGTGAAGTATCATTTTCAAATCATCCTTTTTTTTCATTTAATGTTTATCAGAATTCAGACATTTCACTGGGTTGGATGGCTGTTTGTTTGGGTGGCTTCAACTCTAAATGTTGCCGCTGCTGATTGACAATCATCACAGAGACACATTACACCTAAATGTTTCCCTCAAATCTAGAGGTTAGCTGACAATCATATGCAGACAAAAAGAACAAACAGAGATGAGCCCTCAAGCAATGAATCACATTAGCATGCTTAGGATAGTCCAATATTGCAGCAGCATTAGGGCAGCCTTCTTCTATCCAGATTCATAGCTGGAAATGACCTTGTAGAGCTGAAATTATTAATCAGTTAATTAGTCAGTTAGTCAATATCCAGAAAATGAATAATGATTTATTGCTTATGTCATTTGAAAAAAAAGGTCAAACATTTCCTAGTTCCAGCTTCTCAACTGTAAGCGCACACTGCTAATTAACTGGAAATCTTTGGGGTTTTGACTTTTTGTTCACACAAAACAAGCAATTTAAGTCTGTCACCTTAAAGAAAGGCTTTAAGAAGTTATGATAGGCCTTCTTTCATTATTTTCTAATATTTTAGAGATGAATCTGGGTTGTAACCAGAAAAGAAGCTGGCATTACTGCAATGGCACCTTACCCATGAACCCATGTGTAACATAGTAATGTAGGCCTATCTTAAGCACTTTTGCCAAGAAATCTGTCAAATAGATCCTGTAAAAAACCTTTTATGTGTTGAAAATGTACTGATAAATATTAAAGTATCAGGATTCAATATAAAAAAAAAACAACCTTTCAACTTTATTTATTCAGCTCAGATGACAACTTCATTTAGTTCTGTTTGAACAGAGGGTTAGACGTCTTTTCTGTTCAGCCCCTCCAACAGTAAACTTAAACTTTGGAAAATAAAAGCCACAAGCCTCTGCTCAATGAAAACGGCTTTTTATTTTCTAAATCTCTGTCAATTACTCTCATTTCGATCGCGTTCCAAGTCGTATTCCGACAAAGGGCTGATCATGGACCAGCCAAAGGCCGAGCGATCTGTCCACACAAAGTTGATGGCGATCCACCACCATGTGTATATCTTGCTACCTTTGTACTCTACTCACAGTGAAAACTGTGTTTCCAATTTTTATTAAATGGGTAGATTTCCACAAATTACAATGCTAGAAATAATTTGACGGATATCGCAATGGGGATATAAGTCATGATTTCAGTGGGACTGGTCATTTTTGAATTTAATTTTCACTGAAAAAAGTAAAGAAAAATACATGTGATTTTTGCTGGGGTCATGTTCCCTCTAGAGAATATGATTTGTGGGCCGGGGTATCTGTGTAGCACCAAAATACTTTATTTAGGCCCATAATGGTATGTTGTGACACATTTTGCCTTTGTCAAAAAGTTGCTGTGATATTGCATGTGGCCATACGTGATTTCGATAATATTTTGATTAATTGTTCAGCCCTAATTTTAATAATGAGATAATTCCTGCAAGGAATTAGTAACAAATTAGTTACTGGGTCAGACAGATGTGCTACATAAATCAACTGCTGGATTTGTCTATTGAAAAAAAAAAAGATTAATTTGGGAAAATTCTCAACTAATTTATCAATAATCAAAACAATCATTGGTTACAGGCCTAGCCCTTTGCATTTCTAGTGTAGCTTTCTGTTCACGCAATTATAAGTTGTTTTGCAGGTAGCCTAAAATCACTGTATTCAAAATGAAATTAACTTAATTAGTATTGTGTGGTGCATTACCACTAGATTAAGTGCTTGACAAAGTGTGTGGTAAGTATTTAGTTGCGTGTCATGTTCAGAAGATTAAGTGTGGTCATTAACTGCATTGACAGCTACATCACAGTGTTTGTACTGTACACAGACGCGCACACACAAGCGGACAAACATACACACAAGCATATTTTTAAAGCCAGTGGCACATTGTGGCCTTACAGCATTTAATCTTCCAGATCTCTCCCTCTTTTTCTCTCTACTTGCCTCCTGACATATTTTCTTTCTTGTTGCAGTTTCCCTCTCCTCTGCTGCCCTTATTCCCACCAGCTCGTCTTTCTCTCCCCGTCTGCTTTTTCTCTCTCTTCCTTTCCTCTCGTCAGCGGCGTTCGGGTCACCTGTGTTGATTTACTGTCAAATCTTCCAGGATTATCGGTAATCCCACAGCAGTAAAATCTGTTTGCTGACAGCTGTGCTCCCTCTAACAGTGTTGCTGTTTCCTGCGCACACACTGCCCTATATACCAGAAAAAGCCTGTCTTCCTCCCCAGAAAGGAAAAAAAAAAGAAAAAACATTAATTTTACGCTTCAATGGATTCCAATTGACAATATTCTACTCTCCTTTTCTGTGGTATTTTTTTGTGTTTGACTATAACGTGCGCTGCTCTCTACTTTTGTGGATTAGGAGGTTGGAGCAAATTTATTGTGGGTAAATAGGTATAATATTGAGTATATTCTCACAGGGTCACAGATACTCCTGTGGGGTTTCAACCCATGTTCATGAAGACTGCTCTCTTTGAACATTACGGGGAATGACTCACTAATAATTTAGCCATCGTTTCTCACGCTTCACTCAGTCGGCAGGTGTTCAATCAGAGGAAAATACAGTCATGGATTTGTGTACAATCTCCTTTTTATCTCGGATGAATTGAAGCTGAAATAGAAAATGACTGAGAAACAAATTGGGCCACGCACACCTTGGAAGATATTAGTTTTATCGATCGAGCTGTCTTCGAATGGGCGATAAGTAATATTACTAGAGTATGATGCTATAATATTACAGTTTGAAGTGAAGTGCAATTAATTCACAAGGGTATAAATATTTTTCAACCATTCTAGCTCTGGTAAACAAACACCTACAGTTGTGGGATAAAAATCCCTCTAAGGCAGCTTTTCTCAAACTTTTTACACTACGTACTACCTCAGAAAGTATTAGGCTCTCCAAGCACAACCATTATGACTGATGTTAAAATACAGTAGCATCAGCCTACCCTATTCAGCTAGAGGTAGCTTTATCCCTAAAAAGAGGCACACTGCCTTCATAGTTCAGCTCGCAGCTAATCATGGATGACGCATGTGTGCGGTATAGTGCATGAACATGATTAATTAATGCATTTTATTCTTAGAACTTTAGGAGTTTCCCTTAGTGAACCACTAGAGGGAGCTCAAGTACCACCAGTGGTGCTCATACTGTACTATAGTTTGAGAATCTAGGCTCATTTACGCCCCCTTTTGACATCTCCATTTATTATTTTCTTATCAAACCTGCTCAGTTAGATTAACCCAAGATGCCCAGGTTGATCGGTGGCAGCTGTGTTTCCTTTCTGTGGGCTGATGTTAGTGTGTTTCTCTCAATCGTGTGGTTGTTATTTGCACTATTGCTTTCTTAGTTTCCTCAGTATAGCTAGCTGGCTAACTTTGCGTAGCCCCCCTTCCCCCGTTAAACAATGATATCATCATCCATCGTTGATGTTTGACTGTGGACATCGTCATATGCCAATGCGGTAGACATCGCTCAACCCTCGTCCATTCAAACTGCCCACATGTTCCCTTTACGTTGGCAATACATGTACCTCTTGAAAGGAGGCAAAAGCGGAGGCAGCGTTGTGGACAACAGTGGTCTGTGTGGCTATTACATCACAACATGTTCTATACAACTTGTTTGTCGTGTTCTGTGGCCATGTCCTGCATGAATTATTGGCTACAGAGCTACGCTGCCCCCCACGACTACCGCTGGAACTGCTCCTTTGTCAGTATCTGTATGCTTTCAGAAAACGTTCACAAATCCAGACAAAATGTACCCACGGTATGGACAGTATGCTCTGTATCTGTATACATAGTCGTTCACTATCTAACATTTTGTATAAATGAGCCTGAAGACACCATTCACAATGAGGTATAATCATCATATATGTTATCCACATATGAGAAGTTTCAAACCCCTGTATTTCTTCCCCAGGTGGTGTACAAGAACAACGATATCCGCCTGGAGCTGTCCCGCCTTGCCCGTATTGTGGATCCCAAGATGAAACTCCAGGGTGACGTGGTCTTCAAGTGCGAAAACGTTCCCACCCTCGACCCCATCAACTTCGAGACCCCGGACTCCTATCTGGCCCTGCCGAAATGGAACACCAAACGCGTGGGCTCCATCTCTTTCGACTTCCGCACCTCCGAACCCAACGGCTTGATACTCTTCACCCACGGCAAGCCCCAGGACCGGCGGGACGCGAAGGGCCAGAAGAACAACAAGGTGGACTTCTTCGCTGTGGAGCTGCTGGACGGAGGGCTGTACCTGCTGCTGGACATGGGCTCCGGCACCATCAAGGTCAAGGCCACACAGGCCAAGGTCAACGACGGGGCCTGGCACCATGTGGACATCCAGAGAGACGGTCGCTCAGGTAAGAATGGAGGGGAACAGGAAGGAGGAGGGGAAAAAAAAACTTGGTTAAAAGTTAATGAGTTAATTTTCTCATTTTTAACAGTCATAACTAATGACTTAAGTAGTACGACAAATTTCTGTTTAACGTCACTTTCACAGGTTGTTAAGTTTTTAAAGCACGGTGCTATCAGCTCTGTGTATTGGGAAGGCACTGGGGTCTCGTTATGTCACTGTTTTTCATTTCTCTTTTACACACAAGCGCAAACACATTATCAAGAATGGCCTCAATCAGAAAACTGAACTCCTGGCTCAATTAAAAATATGTTGCCTTTGGCTACGCAGCATATGAATTTATAGGCAGAGCTGACAAGGTAAATAACAGACTGCCAGAGAACAGAGAAATCAAACCAAGAGAAATAAAGGTAAGCTCCTGAACAATATATCCTCAAATACTGACTGAAGAATGGGGAGTATTCCTTGCAGTATTTCCCCAGCAACTTAGTTCTTTATTAGTTTATAATGAGTGGCTATCATCATTCATCATTTCAAATTTGAAACATATATTTTTGGAAATAAATAAAAGACATATTAACAATTGTTTTCATCGCAGCAATTAGACCACTGACTACTTCATCAGGAAACTAGAAGTTAAGTGTCTACAATATAAAAAATAAGAACAAATGCTAACACTCCATCACTACTTGAGACCAAAGTGCTGTTTTAAAATGGCTGACTGTTGATTTTGACCAAAACCTCCTTTACGCTGGACAAAAAAAAACACTAACACCCCCTAACATCTGGTTTGCACCATTCATTACCTGGTGAAATGACCCTGCCGCAGTAACGGGAGTGGATTTTCACTCCTGTCCCACAAATCCCACAAAAACACTCCTGTCCTATCCCAATCCCATGACAGAGTTAAAAAAGAAAAACCTGTCACATCATGTACTGGTCAGATGGCTGCACCACCAGAGCAGACAAGAGAGAACCAAAAGAAGAAACAAAAAGACAACAGCCTGTTCCCATTGAATTTCTTTTCCTGTCCCATCCCAGTCCTGTGTATAGTGAAACTGAATCCCATCCTGCACGAAAAATGTCAGCCTCTAGTAGTCATGGGGATTTATTGGCTCCAGCCCAGATCAACAGTGATAGAAAACATGACACCCGAGTGGACACGCATATTTTTGCCCATTTTCCGGCACAGGCTTGACTTCCATCGGGAACTTCTCCGCCATAACTGGCATCCACGCTGATTTCTTCTGTTTACTAACCCTGTTTTCCAGAACTTTCATCACACCAAACATGAAACGTTGGACACAAAAAAACAGAAAGGCAAACTTGTCTACTGGCAACTGACCATCGCCTATTTAAGCAGCTTTACCTTCATTTAAAACACCTGCATACATTTGCTAATTTTGGTGTATAAATGTTACAAGAATCATTAAACACAAAGGTATTTGATTTACCAAATTTAGATTTCAGACCAATAAATGTGTTGTATTTTTAGCCATGCTAGCTAAATCACATTACTTTGCAAGACAATGTGAGATCACGGGAGAATCGTGAGATCCTGCGGGAATTCCACTCTGATTTCCTTTGGTGTTGTCAAAACTCTTGGTGAACACATTTCTAACATAACCTATACTCCCATATTGCCCAATCCTAATTGGCAAATGATAGCATGCTAACACACTAAACTGAAATAATAAACATGGTCAACCTGCTAAATGTTAGCATTGTCACTGGGATTATGTTAGCATGCTGATGTTAGCATGTAGGCAGTTAGTCCTGTTACTTGAGAACTGGCTTAAAAAATACAATTGCCAGAATTGCCATTTATTAATTCTATAATTATTGACTGATCGATCAAATAAAATTATAAATACAAAATGGAAATAGGAAATATGGAACTAATTTTCACCATCATTAGTTTGAACTTCCATGCACTTGCTTTTTGCTTCCAAGACCTTTTTCCTTCAGACAACTTTACCTGTCAACAACAGCAACAATGATAGTTCAACTGGGTTTCATGTACTGAATTTGTTTAGGTTAATGGAAATTTAAATTATGCAGTGGCCGTAGCTCTCCTGTCCTTATTTCAACTTTCCCCTGTATCATAACAACCGGATAACCTAAACTTCCTCAATATATTAATCTCAGCGATGATTTATTGCAGGGAGAAAGCCATACTTCTCTATAGATAGCTACTGACTCTATTTCCCCTTGCTTCCTTCCATCTGTATGTCCTCTGACCTCAAACATGGCCAAATACACAGAGAGTATTAGAAGAAGATTGTATTAGAGAAAAGGGTTAGAAACTTCTGTTGCCTTGAGCCCCAAACCCAACACAATCTCTGCATTAGGTGGGATCCTCCTGAGAACTCGGGTGTGTTAGTCGGTGCTACAGCCTGTGTTATATATCAGGTTAGAGCAGCCAATTTAGCCGTGTGTCAGAGCGCGCCGCTTTGATTAATCACCGGCACAGCCCCCAGTGCGATAGCAGAGTGGAAAGTAGGATTTTCACAGGGAAAAAGAGGAATGAGACAGATATATGGATACCAGACTGAGGGATGGTTAAGAACAGGCATAATCACACTTGTGGCTTGAGTGAAATGTTAATAGAAGTTGCAAGTGAATTAAATTTCTTGTCCACAAAGAACGCTTGCCCGCATCTCTCTGTCTGGCTGCAAGGTGAATGAAACACAAAGAAATTCTCAAATTACATCATTTTCAGACAAGTTAAATATGGGCTTTTTTGAAGAGTGATCTTTTCATCTCTTTGCTGCGTTCACTTGACCTTGGTCAAGGTCTGATAGAGAGATAATATAATGTAGAGGTAATATTATTAATTAAGGGACAATCTGAAGTTAAACCCACTTTTTCTTCTTTCTTTAATGAACTATTTATATTTAAAGGCCCAATCTGTAATTATTAGGCCACATTAATTACAGGGGTATATGCATATTTAATTGAAAAGTCTGACTTTGTTATTCTGGTTTATTAAATGGTCGTGATTTGAATTGTTAATGTTCAATTAACGTTTAAAAATCAACAATCGGCATTCATTCCCGGATCAAATGTCTCTGTAGTACTCAGTAATGGAAACATTTCACCCAGGTGGACACAATGAATTTTTGATCCTTTATCTGACGCTGCAACTCTTTGTCATCTCAGCTGCAACTTCCATCTGTTTCCGTTCAAGCAGCGCTCAAACATCATTTTACATTAGTCGGCGCTGAGTTTTAAAGAGAGATCATAAACACTGCCCTCCATGTTGCAATCTAATGTTTACCAGCCCTGGTTTCTGGCGGGTTTGTGATGTTTACATTGAAAAAAAAAAAAGTGTGTTTACACACGTTTAAAAAACCCACATATACACAGTAATTTTGATGTAAATGGTATTAAACCACTAGTTTCCTGAAAAGACCTTATCATTTTAGAATTCACAGCAGATTCCAACCTTGTTGTTTAAATTTTGATGTTGGGATCTCTCTATTAAATTCTGGTTTGCAATTCATCTTTCTGTTTTTGTTCTCTTTGTGTCTCAGTGAAAAGTAAAGTGATGAGCTAAAGCAATGCCAGCCAACATAAATAATTAAAATAAAATGCTGTGTTGATCGAGTATAGTTGAGATCACATAATGTCTAATGATTTTGCCTGGGGTGGAACTGTATCTGTTTGGAATATAAATGAGAGAATCTGTTGTCATGGCGCCTTGGCGTCACGTATGCAGTTGTAGAGTTGGATTTAACATACTCTACTCTGCATGTGTACAGTGAAAGTAACGGCTAATTATGTGGGTGTTATCCATTCATAATTAAATCAATTTATTTTTAATGCTTTTGAACCGTGTGAACTATGTAGAGATCAAGATTAATTTGTGGTTCTGTGGATGTATAAAGATATATAAAATATAAAATTGTCTTACGAACCATAAAATATATTTACTTTGTGGTGTTCTATACACTGGTGTAGAGACGATGTGCCAGAGTGGTTATTTTGTTTTTTTTCTACCCCCATTCTATAATTTTGTGACTCAAACAGAGTTCCCTTGAAGAGGGTGTTTTAAAGTTAGCGATCAGTGCAATTTTGGCTGCCACACAGGTTTGCACCTCCACCTACTCGGACCTCATCTCAGCACAGACACAGGCGTGCTGTGCTATTTTCATCTGCCTCCTTTACAACTTGCATTCACCAGCACTTCCGATTTGTTAGACAAATTGCCCAAAATGTGTCAATTTCACCTCTGTCTTCCTTTTGATGGACAAAGGAGCTGTCTGTCTCACATTCAGTGTGAAAATATAATTTTTGTTACGTCCTAAAATATCATTTTTGTGGAAATGACAAACTGTAAATTGAGGTCAATAAATGTCACTTTTTTTCAGTTGGGCTCCTGTTATTTCAGGAATTTAGCAGAAGCCAGCAAAATATGGCAGACCACTTAACTAGTAGAACATGACACTTAATTTAAAAAAAACAACAAGACATGAGCGATATGATCTCCCTCTACAAGCAGTCTTTTTTTAAATCATGTAATAGGAGTAGATAGCATGACATGTTGACATGTGCATTTTTGCAGTGTTGTGTCTGGCCAGTCTTTAATAATGGATTTTTCTTCCTCCAGGCATCATCTCAGTAAACAGCCGCCGGACTCCTTTCACCGCCAGCGGGGAAAATGAGATCTTGGACCTGGAGGGGGACCTTTATCTGGGTGGTCTTCCTGACAACCGGGTGGGCCTGGTGCTCCCCACCGAGCTCTGGACCGCTATGCTGAACTATGGCTACGTCGGCTGCGTGCGGGATCTGTTCATTGACGGGCGCAGCAAGGACATCCGGCAGATTGCTCAGTCACAGAATATGACCGGCATCAAGTCTTCTTGTAGTAAGGTGACGGGAAAGCAGTGCGACAGCAGCCCCTGCAAGAACAGCGGAGCGTGTAAGGAGGGGTGGAACCGCTTCATCTGTGACTGCACTGGAAGTGGCTTCTGGGGTAGTACCTGTGAGAGAGGTGAGATTTCTTTCCAATCATTCCTCTCTGTGTGGTGAGTGTGTTTTCTCTCTGAGAGTGATCATTTTAAAATGTTATTGAGTTTGTCAGAAGGCTTATTGATTTGTTAGTAAAGGAGTTTTTAAAGAGGGCACAGCAGCTGTAGTCCTTTTACATGCTGTGCCTATGGAATAGTGTTGTGTTAGCTTTCTAAAAAAAGAAAGCAGGGTTTCTACCGCAGGAACTTTCCATTGAAGGAACTTGGTACGTTTCCACTGCACACACAGCTCTGGGGACATTATTTTACTCCCCCAAAAGTTCCTGCTCTGGGGTAGTACTCTTGATAAGTACAGGAACTTTTGGGGTGGGTTTTGCAATGCTGAACATCTCTGACCGGTCAAGTATTCGCAGCATTTTATCTTAGCAATCATGTTTAAAATCTGCAGCCGCAAACTTTTTTTTGTTTTGGTTCACTTAGTCCTTTTCCACCAAGTAAGATCTAATTCTCGAACTGGTTCTGTTCAGAATCTTTGGAGCCTCATGCTATCTAAAGAATCAGCCCACATTTACACCAGTTTTGAGCAGAACCATTGTAATCAAGGATGTCATCAACAGAGGGTGCTGCACAATGCACAACAACCTGTAGAATATGATACACCCACACAATGGTGCTGGATGTTGGAGGAAAAGGCCTAACTGTGCTTCGATACTTCAACTAGGCCTTTCCCACCAACATGGAACCGACCTTGTTCCGAATCATGCACCTAATTTTCAACAAAAACAAACTTGTTTGGAACGTGAAGAGTTGGTTCCCACCTGGTACCATAGTGGGGGTGTCATATTTTACAGAGTCCGTTCAAAACTGGTGGAAATGTGGGTTGGTTTACTAGGTAGCACCAAGTTTCAAAGGATCGTGAACAGAACTAGTACAAGAACCACAGCTAAAAACAAAGTCCAACTTTGTTATATAGTTGCATGCAAAAAGGACACGTAAAATTAGCTGTAAATTTTTCATACATCAGAGGACTAATTTGCCTAATCTTGCATGTCTTTAGACTGCAGTGGAAACACAAGACACCAGTGGACTGAAGGAACCTTTTAGTTCCTTGAAAGGTGGTTCCTGGCAATAATAGTTCCAAGTACTTTGTGTGGAAATGCAGCTTATGTTCCTACAGGTAACTAGGTGCAAAGTGTTGATAGTAGTTGTGAAGCAGTTTCATAAAGTTGAAATTTCTTTTCTGGGATCCTAAAGCTGGTTGTAAAGGTAGTGATGTGGCCACTATCTGCTAACAATAGCTTTTCCAAGAAAGTGGACAGTGCTCTGTTTTAGCAGACAGACCAGACGTGTGACTTGGGACACTTCCCTCACAATATTTATGGAAGCTTTGCTGAAAGATTTAATAGGATTTCACGTTTCTGCCAAGTGGCTTTGGAAAAGCGAAGCTTTTTTTTTTTTGTGCCGGAGAAGGTTCTGCAGTGAAATTGAACTTTCTGCTGGTGAAATGGGCTCTCCTTGTCTGGGTTTTAAGAGCTTGGATGCATTAAGTTTTTATGAGACAGTGGAGATAGGGACACTCCGAGCTGTGGGAGTGTGTGTTATCGGACTATTGTTCAGATTGTCCTTCACTTTTTCACTATTTTACAGAGATTTTTGGGGTTCAGTAGAGGGCTTTAAGTGCTTCCCTAAGAACTTGAGGTGTGTAAAGAAATGTACTTGTAGGAGGAATAATGAGTGTCTGGAGAGTAGGTTGTTACAACCAGCAGAAAGTGTGACTGTGGGAGGCCGGCAGGATGATAATGTGTTGTTAATGATTAAAGGAAGCTGAAGGAAGATAGGAATCAACATGTACCTTACATTGAGAGAGCTCTGTGGTAGAGACTCCTGTAAGGACTGAAACATGTCTTGTCTGTGTTGTTAATGTAAAGAATTCAACTCTAGAGTACTAGTTTCCTTTCTTGGAAAAAGAGGAAATAGAACATAGAAAGCTCAAACTGCTCGTGTCGTAAATAATACAAGAAAAGTTGATTTTACATTTCAGAAATGTAGAGCACATGTCATGTCCTGTTGTGAAAGAGCTTAACTTCCAGTGGGAGCTGAGTTAGGAGGCTGAGGCTGTCTCATCGAGTTAACCTTATCTTAGCCGGACTGTTGCATCTATTTTAGTCGCACTCCCATGATGTTGTATCAGCACAAAGTGGGGAAAAAAGGCAGCTGTTAGAGCAGCCGTGTTCCGGCTAAGAAACACTCAAACAGAACCAATGTACTTTGATGACCCTCTGCCCACATGAAGAAAACATTCACACGTCCCTCTCACTCTATACACTCATGGTCTCAGACTGCCAGTTCCCCACACTACCTCCTGTTCTTCTTCTGTCCTGTTCCGTTTTCCTCCCACACACGGGTCTCTGAACAGTCGCACCTCTGCACTCAGTCAGTGCTGTTGCCGCTGGTTGATAACCCAAGGGACTGCAAGTCTGCTTTGCAGTTCTGGAGCTGTAGAACAAAGCTGCAGTCTGTTGAGCAGCTGATTTTTACTTTGCACAATGAGGCTTAAGGTGTTGCAAACCTTACTGATGTTTATTAAGGCTGCCATGACTGAATACATGCATCTGCCTTTTAGTTGATAGGTTCAAATACGAGCTGAATCTGTCCTAGTCAGTTTAGCTGTTTAGAGGTACATTGCTACAGTTTGAGGTAGTGTCAGAAATTATATTTGTACATTTCAAACAATCCAATGTTAGAATTTGCCACTTTTCTCTTTGAGTTTTTACAATAAGCACTAAAAGTTGGGAAAATTTAAAGTACTAAAAGAAAAGCAACCAGCTGCAAAACCTATTTAAGTTTACTCAACTAAGGGCTAATGTGTTGCGTCCACTCAACCTATTACCTTAGGTTTACTATCTTAATACTATTAAGATGTACTCATGCTCTTAGGTTCACTTAAAGTGCTATCTTAAGTTTGGAAAATGTTGGAAAATTTCTATTCAGATGTACTTATGTTTCCCTGGAAACTCTGTTTTTCTACACTGAAAACATCAACTGCGCTGTGTATTCTTTGATGAGTGAACCTGACTTTTTTGGGATTTTTTTATTTTGACTTTTCTTTTTACAATAAAACAAACACAACAGCACCCAATGCCATTACATAAAATAAAAATAAAGAGAAGGGATTCACAGAACTTCCAAGTGCAATCTAAAAATGACAGTCAACAACAATATTGGCCAAACAGAAGACTGCCCTTTCCACATTTCTTTATATTTATGTTTTTAGTGCTTTGATTGTTCTTATGCTCTAATATACCACAGCAAATTCATTGGAGACCGATTCTAATTCCTGATTCTAATCAGGAGGGTCAAGGGTATGACAGAAAAACAAAGGAAAAAAGAAAAAGAAAGAACTTGCCAGAGGATTGCTAGAATATCAGCCAGTATACAGCATAAGGCAGAGTTTGCAAAGAGTAAAAATACAACAGCAGCAGAGCTCATAAATTGTACAGTTTGGTCTCATTAAGTAATGCCAAAAAAACATAGTAGTAGTTTTGTGAATTCAGTTTGCTAACACAAATCTTTTCCATCTTAACAATAAAAAGCCACATGGAGGCAATGAAGACTTCCAGTTTAGTAATATTTTTTTACTTGAACCCATGCCTGCATTGAGATTCTGCTTTTGATTGGAGGGAAGGCCCGTCGTCCTGTCAGAGGAGCCAAATATTGCCAAATTGCAGTCTGGCTGAATGCTTATTTCATAATGTTTAGAAAATTAAATATCCTCACTTTTAACTTCAAATATTTTGTTACTTAAACTTAATTTTTAACCAACTTACACAGCTTTGTGGAAAAGTCAATACTAAAATAAAAGCCTTCAAACATTAAAAGTTTAATAAGAACAATTGTTAAACATTTGCTGTAAGACAATTATAACTTCCTGGAGCTTGGGATGGGCTTTGGTAGTTTAACAGAGGCAGTGCAATTTAAGCTTTGTATGCATCATATTTGTCCAACTTCAAACTTTTTTCTAGAGCACCCTTTGGCCCTTATCTTCCACCCATCCAACCATCACATATTCTCTTGCCTTCTCTTGGCACTTATTAAGGTCAGGGTCTTTGTAGTGGTAAAGGTGTGAACAGAACAGCCTATATATTATTTTCGCCTTCATCTTCCTCCAGCTCAGGCTCGGTAAATCCCTCCGGTGTGTTCTGGGTCTGCTCTGTGGTCAGGCCTGAACAGCCTGAACCACCTCAGCCAGAGCTCCTGTCAGCGCAGAGGCACAGCAGCTCGATACAGGAGTTCTCTCAGTTTGCTGAACTGCTCACTTTCTCACGTAGAGCGAGGCCGGCCACCCCGTGGAGGCACCTCATCTCGAGCTGCTTGTGTCAGCGATCTTGTTTTTTTTTTGTTTTTTTTCCTCGGTCACTACCCAAAGCGTGTGACCACAGGTAAAGGGGCTGGAAAGAAGTCTGAGCAGTAAATTGAGAGCTTTGATTTGGGGCTCCCTCTTCCTGCTGCAGTGAAGACAGCCAGCTCTACCATTCCCCTTCTGCTACAATAAAAAAAAACTGCTTTATTTCACTTAGAGATGTACCAATCCACTTTAATCATTGCAGATAAGATAGCGATATCTGAATTTGGCTATTGTTGATACTAATACTATACTGATACCACACTTTTTTTTCTTGCTTTTTATTATTATTTTTATTATTATTATTAATGGTTGTAGATTACATGAGGCTGAAACTGAACTTCAGTCTGGAAAGCTTGTTTAGTTTGTGTAAAGTAAGGGCGCATGTGCAGCTGACACGGCCCTCATTTTCACAATTTCCCATGATACATTTCTGAGAGTTAAACTGGGAGAGAGTTTACTGGATGTTAGTGTTTGTAATGTATTTGTCATGTGTTTGTAATGTGTTTTCTTTAGAGCATGATGGTTTATGGTGATTTATTTTGGTAATTCACGGTGACATAAGTAAGTGACAAAATTAAATGCAGAGTAGAAGTGTATAGCACTACTCAGCTTTCAATTTGCACTGCTTAGCATGGCATATACAAATATTGTGCGATGGCATTGTGGAATTTAGATCGGAATGCAGATCCGTGTTGCGAGTCCAATACCCGATGAATGACCAACGTCAATATCAGGCCCCGATGCGATACTGGATCAGATCGGCCCCATCTCTAATTTCACTTTCACTATCTCCACACCGAGCAGTCCAGACTTTTTTCCTGCCCTCATTCTGACTGTTTGACCCCCAGCTGCAGTCTGCATGGGGGAGGTCACAGTCTGACAAAACCCGGCCGGCAACATCAACTGCAAATAGCACAGGGTCTGGATGTTGGCAAACTAAATTTACAAATTAGTCCGATTTCATTAGCTTCTGTATTCCCTGATGATTACTTATAATAGAGTTCAGAGCAGAATATTTTTGAAGCTAACTCATGTCTGCTTGGAAAACAGTAGCCCTCGAGATGAAGAAATTGCTTTGATTTGAAATGTTGGGCTTGAAAGGACGTGCGGTATTTTCTTCTTTTTCTTTTTTTTTTTTTAATGAATGTGCAACACTTTGGAACGAATGGAACATTATTAGTCATGCTGGTAGAATAGTTTATTTTCCTTCTCCTCCATGCTTTTAAGCAGCCCCTGGAGCTCCCCAGTGACAATATCAAACAACCACTGAGATGTATTCACACATGGCGCCTGCTATTGATCTCAAATACGCTATATGGTACAACAGAGAATTGTGCTTGTATGATGAGACAAGGGGCGAAATGATAGAGATCAGCCCTCTCCTGGGGAGTGTAACAAAGGTTAGGCATTTACATCACAATGATTGGCCTTTGCTGGTGACTTTCTGCTGGAATGTAAATAAGCTCTTTTGTCTGTTTCTGTTTAAAACAGTTTGTTTAGATCAGCCTACACTTTTTTTGTGATACCCTTTATTTAATTCAAATGGATTGTGTTTGGAGGCGTAGGAAGTATTTGCTACATTGCATCAGTGTTTTTATCTATTAACTCGTGAAGTCAGAGACCTTTCATGTCAGCATAACCAAAGTTGTCTCTATCAATATGCACTCAGTTGCAACTTTATTAAGTTCAGTCTAAAGCAATCCAACACAACTGCTCTGCTATAAAGTCGACTTTTAAGATTTCTATAATGTACAGTTTCGACACAGTCTTAAAGGTCTTAATTCAATTTAATGGTTTAGCATTGAAGTCATGGTTATGTGTTATACTTGACTGCATTATATTAATATTCTACCTAATAAGGTGTCCACTGAGTGTATATACTGTATTTAAACTGCTATGACCACTATTACTACTGTACTCCAACCAATACTACTAGAGCAGGAGCTAGGGTAGGGATGCAACTAACCGATTATTTTCATTATCAATTAATCTGCTGGACATGTTTCACGATTAGCCATTTGTTTAGTTTATAAAATGTGGAAAAAGTGGTGGAAAAATTCTGATCACAATGTCCCAGAGAGCCCAAAGTCCAACAAACAGTCCAAAACCTGACTTTTACTATCATAAACTTGGTGCGATGAGGGGTGGATGAAAGGGACAAGTCTACCCCAACTTCTGAAAAATAAGGGGTTTATAAATTCTAAAAATAAAAATAAATAAATTCCTTTAATAATGATAATATCCTGCTAGGTGGTTTGTACTGCATACATTACTTTTGTGTGGTGTAAACAAGTTCCCAGGCGAGTCAATATGAGCATTAACCGCCTGTGGCAAAAACCTCACACACGTCACAGATAGTTAATGATTTCTGAGTAAATGACATGTGCGCCGATTGTACCTGTAGATCGAAGTCAATCAGGCGTGACTAAAGTTTTTCCTGTGAAAAAATAGGATCCTAAAATCCACAAAATATCTGCTTTTAGAATAAAGTTTGGTTTAACAATCCGCTAACTTAAAAGATCACCCGGAGCGTGAATTTAACGTTAATAATTCACATGAATTGAGCTGACTTTCCTTCTAATAATGAGCCTTGTAAACAACATAAAGCATAAAGGAAGTGGAGCTAAAAACCGCTTGTTTGCCATTTTTCTGGGCTCGTAGTAAAAGGTCATGTATTAAGCTCAAACTGCAATCAAAATAGAGACAGTGGTTCCGCTTTGCTCTGCTCACCACTTCTACCCTGTAAGTTGTAAAGAGATCTGCTCCATTGATCATAACTGACAAAGAAAAGCAGTGTACATTTACTTTCAAGAAGCTGGAACCAGCAAATGTTGACATTTTTGCTTGAAAAATGACTGAATATCAAATATCAGAAAATGTCAAAATAATTTTCTTTTGAGTCAATTAATCAACTAATCATTTCAGTTCTAGAGCTATGTATGATAGGTTAAATTTCCCTGAGCTTGTAAACATAAAGCTGGAGAAATCATGTAATGCAACTTAATATTTTGCTGTGAAGGTTTGTTTTGTCACTTCATGTCTGTGCCAGTGATTTGTAATACCTCAAAAACTTGTGACAGTTAAGTTTTAGACAAAGCTCTGGGCTACATCACCACAGCCCTCATGTCTGATTTAGACTTTTAAGTTGTATAAGTGTGTTATTAAATTTCAGCATCATCTGTTAGTGATCTGTACAGACCTCTGTTGCTACCTTATAGGACACTGCAGTCATTTCTGAAACTTAGGGAGCAACTTGGGGGAAGTTTACATTCTAAAATGACTAATTACACACTGCAGGGATTTAATTACCTTATTCTAACACGGACTAAGGCCTTTCCATTTTATCCACCACATTTTCATTCCTGGACTTGCAGAGAAGGCTTATAATAAATAAATAATGAGGACATGTTGGGGAACACAATTTACAGAAATTATATATGAACAGTTAAATAATTAAAACATGACAAATCTGAATAAGTAAAGAAAAATGTAGAGATGTCCTGCTGTGGCACTGTTTATATCATTTACCTTCTTTTAGAATCAGCTTGATTGAATCCATCTTCATCTCGCAAATGTTTACCATTATATTTTATCATATTTTTTCAAATAATGTCCATAAATTTATTTTACTGGGCACACAGTCCAAATGTTATTAAACTATAAATATCATAATAAGTACTGATACTTTATACCTTACTTGATACCTTGGTAATTGTAAATCAGTTCTCATAAACTTTATTAATCAGGAATATGCTGTAATTTATTGCTTACACTTAACGTCAATCAAAGGCTTGATCGACATTACACTCATGTAACAGCATTTTATTATTAGTCCCACTTTACTTTGGTAAATATAAATTAAGATTTAACAGCCAGGCTGTTACTTGTAGCATAAATTGCTCTATAGGTTTTAATTTTTCTACAGTACCAAGGCTGTAAGTGTAAAAACTTCTCCTCATGTACCCTTGTAGATTTTTATAACTTGAAAAAAACAACAACAACCAGGCTTTGCGTGAGAACTTTCAGCACATTTTGCACTAATGATATTTTTGGAACTCAAATAATGGAATGAACAGAAATGAAAGTCTCAAGATGATTTCGTCATATTTGTATTGAACAGAGCACATTGCTCTGTGTAATTTCTTCTTTTCCACTGGGAGCTAAAAAGCTTGCAATTTTCTTGCTCTGTTTACCAGAACGAAAATACAACCTGACAGATATTTTAGACTGTTTGAGGAGATCAAAGATCGTAGCAGGCGACAACTAACAGACAACAGCGCTCCTGTCTGCTCTGTTTTCTACTCGCTATCTGTGCCAGGTTTAGTATACAGATGATTTCTGTCTCTTATCTCTCGTGTGTCT
>JAJHUR010129296.1:501-25352 GCA_027495735.1 Lutjanus campechanus | reverse complement strand
AAAGGCAGATCAAAATAAGAAGAATAAAAGAGAGATGGAGGATACTGGGAGCCTTGTATCGCCATTGTCATCTAAGCAAATTGAGATGAATCGTCTCAGCCCAGAAGAGCAAAGGCTCAGTAACATTTCAAAGGAACTGTGGCGTCAAGCGGACTGCAAAGTCTCTACCACCCTGCCTTAGATCTTATCTCTTTTGTTTTTACTTTCCATCACCCTTCCTTTCCTCTTTCAATCATTTTAACTCTCATTTTCTTTCATCTCTGCCTGTTTTTCTCTCTGCCTTCTCTTTCCCCATCCTCCATCTTTCTCTCTGATTGGCGCTTTGCTAAGATGCTTTTTTAGTCACAAGCTTTCATCTGTGGAAACAGTGTAACCAAGGACGAAGGAGAAGAACCTCTTAGTCCATCACCTTCCTTATTTGTGCGTGTCTGTCCAACACTCAACGCACACAACAATCACACTGACACACTATCTCACACACTCGTTCTTTATCAGAGAGTTGTTATGCATTTGTGTGTCTGCCATTGGACCTTTAGTGTCACATTGAACAGCTTCCAATCTAAGTATAGACACATAATAAAGATCCCAGAGGCTTACTCGCCAAATGAGGCAGCATCAGATGGCAACTTGGCTGAGAAGAATCAGTGTGAAGCCTCAAGATTGCATCTGAGAATGATGCATCATGGGATTCAATATGGGGCTGAGACAGCTGTGTCGGAACACCTTATTCTGTTATAAATCATCAGTGTGTGAAGCTGATATTGATTGATTACTTTAAATTGCTGTAATTTGCTTTGCTCCATCCCTTTAACTACCACGGTGTCAAACTGTCTACCTTCACTTTTTCATATACAGCTGGATGATTTTTTTAAATATAAACCACAAGATATAAATTAGTATTTTTCTTAAAACGGTGCTGCTAAACGTACCGTTAAAGGTCCAGGGAGGGGAGAATATCAGCTTATGCAATCTTAGACAGTGAGATGTGGTGAGGAGTAGGAATTAATGTTCCTCCAAACAAATGAGACTTTTCCATCCAGGGAATAGAAGCACATTATCCCAGCGTATGTGGGTTCCAGCCTGACCACTTTAGTGTTTTATCTGTCGGTAATAAAAAGAACGCTATTTCAACATTATAATGGACAAAATATAAACCGCGCATTCAGCATGCAGCTTGACCGTCGCTAAGGTTATTGCCTGTGGTCCCTGTCTGACTGAACAGCTTCACTGAAGTGATATTTTACAATTTTTCATATTACAAACTAAAGAAAATTGTTAAAACAAGTCATTTAGTGTTTTCAAAGTCATGATATTAAACTGGGACAGATCGCATATTCTGTTTGTGTTTTAGAGGCTGCTGCTGTGCACAGCAGTAATGTAATGTTTGACATATTTGGCATATGAAGTTAATGATCACTCAAAGTCAAAAAGCAAAACCCCAAAAAGCTCTCACTCACTTGGTGAGGTTTGGGATGGATTTTGGTGTCTTTCTCCAGTGAAAGGCGCATTTCACCACAGGCAGCTGTTGAAGGTAACTGCACCACCATCTTTAACTTTAGGGAGGCATAAAACCCAATGCTGCCCCCGACCGTAGATGGTGCCCATATTCATACATATGTTTTCATTCATCAGTGTATTATCACCTGAAAATGAGAATCATTATGTTTTCATTACCTCAAAATGAGCCCTGTATATCTACAGAGGGCACATGTCCTCTTCCACGGAGGCCACCATGTACCACCCGGTTTCTATAGTCCAGAATGGACAGACAAAACACTGGAGCTTTTCTCCTGGTCTACATCTTTGGTTTTTCTTTGTTGTTTTTTGGACTCAGTTTTTGATTTTTCTGGACACTGTTTTTCCTGGTCTCAGCCTCCCCCCCTAGTTATTTTGTGTTTCCTTGAAATAAGTTAATGAAAATGACCCTTTTTGATAATTTTATCCCCAACTCTCTGCATTTTGGGGTCTAAGCGTCGCAGTTCAGTTTAACAACAAACAAACAACAAAGGTGTCAACCAGAGGAAAACATGAGCAACACTGAGATTGAGATACGGGGGAGTGGACACAGACAACCTAACAACTGAACGAGGGAGCACAAACTCAATACATGCACAAGTGCTAATACACGCAAGTGCGAACAATCAGAAATAAAAAAGGCGGGAAACAGACAAAGATGAGAAATTAAAGACAGAAATAAGACTGAATGCAAGAACTTAAAAAAAACAGGAAATGACTAACACAATAACCCAAACCATGACATTTTCACACTAAGACCCCAGAACGTGATTTAACACGAGACTCATCCTTTTGCCGCCATCTATCTGAAAAATAAGACTTAGTATTGGTAGTTTAGATACTATAGGTATTGATCCGCTTGGATGGACTGACCAACCAACCAACATCTAGAGCCACGCACTAGCTTAATTGAAGTAATAGGACTCATGACAGTTGCAGTAAATCATCTCAGACGTTCATGAACAAAAACGCTGTAAAACACACCATGTTTTGTGTTGTAGTGGATAGGCTGGTCTTTGTGCCTCTTCTCTGATGGATGTTTTCCAGCCTGTGAGGTGTCAGTGAAATATTGTGACTCTTGAAAGAGGCCTTTGCTCTTTGGTTTTGAGAGGGTAATTCCAAAACCTTTTTGTTTCTCCTGTCAGCCTGCACTGTATCTGCTGGTAATATCTTGACATGGCATCACATCACGTACAGTATGGTTGGCCAGGATCCACGGCTGTAAAATACACTACCACCAACAAAATAATGGGCCTTGAGAGGCAAAGAGCATAGCTGTTTGTGCACTGCATAGGGCATTTTTTCTTTACTGTCACACAAACAACCAAAGTATCCAAACCCTTCTGTGTGCCTTTGGGAAGAATACTTATAAGAAACAAGTGATAGGGATATGTGTTTCTACATCTGTCTTCCTGCATCAAAAATGTTGCAGTGCGGTGCACCGATATGTAAATGTGGGCATTAGATCGGCCCATTCATCACCCTACCTCTCAGTGTGCATTTGTGTCAGTGTGTATGCACACACATGCTCATTCAAGGGTAAAAATCCCACTGTATGTGTGTGTGAGTGTGAGAGAAATGAGCCATGAGGCTTACAATATGATCACTGCACTTGTCATCAAACACTGAGTTGTATAACATGAAATATTAAGCATGAAAGAGCATTCTACTGCTGTTGCATAAGAAACTTTGTATTTCCAGTTTTGGTGTGTGAAGTAACATTTTGGACTGTAATAGATGACAAAGTTGGATGTCTTCTAAGCCCATAAACTCCATCAAAAACAGATTTAATGGCAAAAGAATAGATTTCTGTTAAGTTTCCAAGAGATGCAAGGTTTTCATCTGACACATTAACCAGAATTGTGTTTGAAAATATTGTAATGTCATCTACTGACAAATTACCGGCTAGAGATTAAATACAATAAGTGGACGTTCTGTCTATGATACCAGCTGACTAACAGTCAAGAAAGTGAAAGTATGGAGATCATATAAAAATGAAAGTCAGCAAAAGGCTTCATGTGATAGGCACTACACACCAATGGTCCCCCCAGGTGTTACTCCACCGGGCATGTTGCCACAGTTTTGATCTGTCCCTCCACGCGGCTGCATGCCCCACCAGCAGTGTCTCAGAAGCTCAATGTTTTGCCGGTCTGATTATGTTAGTCTGACTGAACAGATGCACACAGCTAGTACATGTAAAGACAAGACTAGGTTATGTAGACTTACTCAGATTTTGTTGGTTTGGACATTTTTCCTTGGTTTGTGTGCGTCTAACTAGGCTACATAGTTGAATAGTCTCTTTTTTGTCTATTTATATGATCGTGGGTCTGCACATGGAGTTTTATATTGAAAATTGACTGGATCTATGCCATTCATGTGTCTGACTTCCTGCCCACTCGACCTGGTCTGGGTAGCTTGACGTGGTTTGTCACAAATAGACTCTACGTGCAGAGTGAGGCAGAGCAGAATGGAGATCTGCTTCTGTGATGTGGTGCAGGGCTTCATAAACCTTGTGTACAACAGAGTCCTGCACAGGTCCAATTTGGCTAGTCTGACTCACTGGATGCACACTGCTGGTGTAAGTCCTGCCATTGGTCACTTTCTCAAAGTGGCAACGTGGCGTCTGCGGCTACGTTTTCAAAGTCCCTGGGAAACAACCAAAAAACCTCCAAGCTGCAACCTGCATGCAAAATAAATTAGCGCCTGGGACGCTAATGGTATGAATATAAACAAGCTAATAGCTGGTAACCGTGATGTAGTCATTGTAATGCCAGAGCTCACCTCCCAATGTGCAAATGTTCCACCAAACAAGTTCCCCCTCGACACAATTTTGGAGCTGCATCTCGTTGCATCCTGCGCTTACTGCCACCCAAGACGTTTGTGATTGTTTTGAAGAAACGCAAACAAGGCTGACCCGTTATCTGTAATTATTTCCAAGTCAGAACCGCGTCTGCCTGGAAGTGTGACTATAAGCCCTGCAACCCAACCCACACCTGTGATTAAACACACTCACAGTCTCACTTGTATTCTCAACTGGCACAGCACCTGTACTGCTGCAGCTGTTGATGTGCTTCCTTAAAGACAACAGCTAATACTTTTTGAAACTTTTAACAAGCAGCAAAGCCAATGACAACTATATTCTCAGTCTTTGAACACACAAAAATCCTCCCAAACATCCTATTTGGCCTTCAGCAATGTATTGTTCACAATTTGGTGTCCTTTACTTGCTATTTTTGCCTTTATGTAACCAGTTCTAGCTATCAGCTAGCCTACATCGCTGTCAGGTTAGACATCCTGCTGTTGTTTGGCAGGATGTGGGGTCAAAGGTGGTGTCATAGTCTTTCACATTAAACCCTGGTGGCTGATTAGGCTTAATATTACAGTATTAACAAAAATAAATGTTTAAAATACTTAACTATCATTTTCATTTCTGATTTCTCCTGGAGAAATACATATTATTGAATATGCCTGCATGTATGAGTTCATATAAATATATGTTTTACCTGTTACACAGTTTTTTTGCTGGTCATCCACTGGATGCAGAACTCCAGTGCAGAACAGCTCCATGCATCTGTCCAAGAGACGTCCTCAGAGATGTGGATGTCCAGAAACATAAAGCTGGTCAAGTCCACAATGAGCTCTTTGGTCTTATTGGGGTTGGGGTTCAGGCTGTTGTCTCTGTGACAAAAGACACATGATGAAAGTCACATGTTATTAAATTAACTCACAAGACAAAGGTCACAAGGCGTATGTTAGATTACATAGCTTACAACTTCTGGTTTCAAATGGGACAGGATCCCCAGTCTCCTGGGTGAAAGTCGTAAGTGTTTGCAGGATGGAGCTGTGGGTACAGGGCCTTTAACAAGCCCTGACATCTCTAACTCCCCTGAGCATGGGGACTGGAGACAAGAGAGGCCACCTACATAGATCATTGGCACAAAGTTAAATAAACAATCTGGCATCTGAGGAAATACACCTGTTTGCCAACAAACCCACAGTCAGATGGGATAGTCTTGTCATTCCACAGAGTTTTTTCTCAACTCTACTTAAGAGATGAACATGATTCTTCTGGAAGATTTCCACATTCGGTGCTTTGATAACAGTAGTGGAGATTGCTGTCTATCACTCCAGAAATCAATGAGACACTAAATGGCTATTTCAAAACACTTAATAATAATACACTTCTAACAAATAATGTATTTAATGAAGTGGCTCTCATTAGCTGAAATAAACACAATGTACTAAAACCAGTACTTGAAACTAAATCAGTTGGCCTCTATTACATTACACATAAGTTACATGCTGTAAGTCACAGTCAAGCCTTCACTAATCTCCATGCTAAAATAGGAAGATGTATATGACCCAGGAGGAAACCCCATTACCTACTCACACCGTTTGCATTTTATAGTACTCCCCCTCTCTCCCCTGGGGAATTGTTAATATGTTAACGCAGCATTTTCAGCAGGCTTAGACCAATTAGGCTTGATTGATATGGCTGGGACTACCACCCTAACTGTCGAGGTGGGGTAATGAGAGGTAGGAGCCCACCCTCCCTAACCTGACGCTGTCTGTGGAGCCGCAGGCAAAGTAGCAGTATTTAATAGATGATGGCATCTGCCTTCATAATGGCACCAATGCCAAGTGTGCGTGTGTGTACGTGAGAGAGACAAAGAGAGAAAGCAAACAAGAAATAGAGTTGCAGTAGAGCCGAGTGACACGGTGATAATGACATGCCATTTCTTTTCGGGTAGCACTTTAAAAATAGATTCCGGGCCTGGGATTTACCAGGAATCCAGCTGTCGCAGAATCACAAAGCTTGTCAATTCAAATGTGTAATAAACAGAGGAAGCAGCTTAATTCACTGTGTGTTGTTATGTGGTAATTTTTAGCTGAGTGAGTGATGAAATTATGAAGTCCAAAGTCCCTCCCCTTCCGCTGTGCACCATGGGATCTTACTTTGGAAAAGAGAAGAGAGAAATAATGTTTGTTCCCTTTTAAATTGTCAGGAATCCCACACATGATGTTTTCCAGCGTAAAAGATAACTTTGCAATGCAAGAAAGTTGCAATATGTTGTAGGTCTGTTGTAGTTTAGTTTCGTGAGAAACTGCTCAGTTAAAGGATAACTTTGGTATTTTTCAACGTGGGCCCTATTTCCCCTTGTGTATGTGTGTGTATGATTGAACTCATTTTAAAATTGGTTCAGTATTGAGGGAGGCGGATGCAACCGGCAGCCGTGAAACGAGTTATAAAGGTAGATATGGGGACAAATGAACCCCATAAAAGTCTCTCTTACCCTTCACTTCCTCTGGGCTGTGTGACGACATCTCGCGCGAGCTTTGTTTGCTGCCAAAAGAAAACAGAGGAGTCATGCTGAGAGCCGGTCAGAGCGGACTTAGTTGTCCCAGAGTTCAGTTGAGTTTTACTGCAACTATTTAAAACAATGGTTCGTGTTTGTGCTTATCCGAATTGCAAGAACAGGATGTTGCACAACACCGCATACAGGTTTCATAGGCTCCCTTTGTTGGATGAGGAGATTCTGAAGTTGTGGCTAATTGTGCTACAATTGGATGCTAATACTCCTATCCAGACACTGCACCTTGCAGACCATCGGGTCTGCAGTGCACACTTTTCTCAGGATGACTCCTACCAGCCCAAGAAGAGAAGACATCCAATCTCGAAACGCTTCTTCCTCAAGAAAACAGCTGCCCTACTCGTTGCAACAAAGACATTCTTCAACAAGCATGATGGCTCTCAGCATGACTCCTCTGTTTTCTTCCGGCAACAAACAAAGATCCCGCGAGATGTCGTCACACACAGCCCAGAGGAAGTGAAGAGTAAGAGAGAAACTTTGCATGCTGTTGACAGAGATTACACTGATGATCTGAGCCGGTCTGTGACGAAAAAAAGCACTTTTAAAGCACAAACTTTTATGGGACGTATTAGCCCTCATATCTACCGTTATAACTCGTTTTGTGGCTGCCGGTTGCATCTGCCTCCCTCAATACTGAACCAATTTTAAAACGAGTTGTACCTATCAATCATACACACAAATACACAAGGGGAAATAGGGCCCAGGTTGAAAAATACCAAAGTTATCCTTTAACTACATCTTTTGATTTGCACAATATACACCACCAATGCCAACATGCCTTGTACCGTTATCTTACCTGAAGTGTTTTATCCAGCATCTCCTGGACCTTTTATCGGCCAGTGTTCTGTCAACTGATGCTGCCTTGTCAAAAAATGCAACCATAACACAACTGTAACCCTAACCCACTAGCCAGAGAACTGCAAGGTAGCATATCTTGATCGGTATATATTGACAAAACACAAAGAAAAGAACGACTGAGCGAGACCTGCTGGTCATGTGACTACATTCCAGTACAAGAGCACACAGGCGTCTGGCTTCAGCAGCTAACACTAGAGGGGGAGGGAGAAAGTCATCGCCTATATGACTTCTGGGTGTGTAGTCATTCTAATGTATCTTCAACTGTTTTATGACAAATGGTGACTTTCTTGACTTGTGAAACTATGTTTAAAATGACAGTCATTATGTGTAATTTGTGACACAATTCAAACAATCAGTAAATTGTCTCTTGCCATTGATAGCATCCACATTTCTTCTGAAATAAGGTCCCATGGTGGTCCGCTGGAAGGGGGGGGACTTCGCCTCTCTATTGACCTCTTTCAGGATGACCAGGAACAGTCTCGTCAGTCTGTTTCAGCAGAAAACGGGGTTGCAGCACAAATCCAGTACAATGGCAGTGAATTGGCTGTAACCCTGTTTTCTGCTGAAATTCGTGGAATATTGCTTTAAGCCACTTTTTGCAGTTAACTTTGGACATATTTGGTAATATTTTGAGGGTGGGGGGGCTGATTACATTTTCAGCATTTCCACTTAGATTTTTCATGCACAAATTGAAAATGTGCATAAAACCAGGTGGATGAAAACCCACTGAATGACAGACAGGGAGAGCTGCCAAAATAAATGTGTAATATGCTTTATTAAGTCAACATTGATTTGGATGGCCTGAGAATTTTGTCAGCAAAATAGAATAAACCATCCATTTTCCTGAGAGACACACTCAGCCTTTTACACAGCAAACACTGCTGCTACATCTGAAAAATACTGATGTGAACCCACAGCAAGAGCAAAGTGTCATTGCTAAAGCTGAATCACTGACCTTAACCTTTAAGCACACAACATTCTAATCTGAGCAGGTACAACTCTCCAGGGATCTCCGGGGCCCTCTCCCACCTCCTCTCCCTCAGGACAGTATACCATTCTGGGCTGCAGCCTAGAGAGAGAAGGGGAGGTTGTGGATAAAGAGACAGTGATGTTTCCTGAGAATTATGCCATATTTTAGCCCTCTGGCTGTGGCTGGTGGTAACACACCATAACATTTAGTTCTCTCCTGTTTTAGTTGGTCTGTGCTATCTGTGTTTATGACCAAGGTTAAGAATTAAGACAGTGAACTGTGGAAGTCTGTTCCCTGGTATTGTTTGATAAGTTAGTTAAAAGCAGGTTTATTTACACTTCTGTACAAGCTCACAGCAATGCCCATAGCCATAGTAACTGCTACCTACAGTGTTTTCACCTTTCACCATCATCTTGTTGTACATTTTCTTGATGTAGAATTATGACAGTAAATGGTCAAACTTACTATGACTCTGTCTGCATTGACAATGGTTTACACTGGTGTTTAGTCAGAGTTTCCATACACTCTGTATGAGAACACAAGTCATGTTAAGTTACTGCTCATGAAACCCAACATTTCCTGATTCTGCTTCATGTTAAAAGCTTGTAGATGACAATATATTGGGGGGACTTTTATTGTGAATAATTTACAGGAAATTATATGTGGCTAACTAGTGTTTTACAGCCACTCGACCCAAGATGAGCCCCTATCAAGACAAACCTTCAAGTGGGTTGCCCAAATGTAAATCCACGCCACGCTTGGTGGGTCAAATCAAAGTCAAGGTAGCACATCCTCCGGTTGGAAATTTCAAGATATTGTTGTCATAGAAACAAAACCCACGAGCACCGTTTTTCTCTCTAGACCTAGACGCTTTATCCCAGTGTCCCGCAGCACCCTCATAGTAAAAATGCTATGTGGACATGGGGCCTTAATGTGACAACATTTTACTTAGATATTTTTTATTTGTAAAATTAGAAAACAAAAAAGTAAACAACAAAAACACATTTTTCTGTTATATTTTCATTTTCAACTTTTCATTTGAAGATACAACATACACCGCCTCTCCTTCAAAACTTCCAAGTTTTTTATTTCTAAGATGACACACCTGATCTCATCTGAATCATCATTTAACACTCCTGAACTCGAGACACAAGCTGCAGGCCTCTTATTAAACCTGTTGCTGTTATGCACAAATCAATGACTTCATGACTTGGTGTGATTGCATCAGAAGAGTGCATAGCAGCCTCTCCTGGGATGGAACCGTCAAAATAAGAGCTCTTATTAGCGGTGAGGAAAATGTCAGCTCTCCACAACCCCAGCCTCCAGACACGTCTCATTCATTTTAAAGATTATCTTTATAGCATCTCTGCCTCACCTGACAGCGTCGACACATGGGAATATAGAAGAGCATGAGGATGAAATGTGACAAACGCCAGCAGCTGGATCTGATCCTGCAGTTTTCTTTGCACGACGAGTGGAAAGGGAAAGAGGCAGGAAAGGGAAGAGAATTAACTCCTAGATTAAATCAGGGGCAGATATTTCATGCCATGGTTGTTGGGGACATTAAAGATGTGCCCTTGGAGCTACGATGGGGGTGTTCATGAGTCGGTTTGCTACATTATAACTAGACTTGCAGACTTTTAAAAGTAAAGCACTTTCCATAGTAACTTATTACTTTTATATGCAGTAATTGGTAGAGTAATTTAGTTACTTTTGAGGGAAGTAACTACTAACTAACTAATAACTAAATTTCAGTAACTTGTCCAGCAATGGACTGCCTGAGCCACATGGTGTGAGGAGGAAAGATGTTTTGCTGCTGCCAGAGGAGTGCTGACTGAGATTGCAGCATGTATGGAATAAATGACAAAATAAGAGATTTTTGTATATTTCTTACTTTCCACCTGATGGTCTGAATCACTCATGACTCATTCAATTCATATATTGCATTTTGACAATAAAAAGAGACCCATGGCTAAAGATAGGCAGTGGTCCAAACCAATGTGAGACATCATGATTATGATTTTTCAAAAACTGAAAACACATTTTTTGCATTTGTAATTAAGCGCAGGTGCTTTATCACAATACTGAATCTCGCTAACATTGATTAGACACCGACAGACAACAGTGGTTATATTTTTAATTGTATTTATTTATTGAGAGTTTCAAGGCATACAGGGAACAGTATAAAATAATAATAGTAATGATGATGGTAGTAATGATAGTTCTAATAGTAACAATAATAACAGAATAAATAAAGTATAATAATGCTGCTAACAAAATATTAAAAAGCAAAAAAAAAAAAGAAATATATGTGAGTGACAAAAGATGTAATGATGATACTTAAAAACTAGTATAATAAAAATATATAAATGTAGCTGGCTAACATCTAGACGTGGGGATAAATGTTTTATTTACAGGTTGATGAAAGGACTGTCTGCTCATCTTAAAAGAACCACGTTCATGACACTGCAAGTTGACCTTATGTTTTTGTATAAGCATTTCTGAATGCTCCGTGGCAGATTTGTATTTAAAGAAAATAAAAAGTGTCTGTTCTGCTCAATATCACACATCTCTCTTCCTCTCTGCATGGCTGACCCACGCACAGCTGCAACGTCTGAATAGCAGCGTTTGTCATGATTACCTCCATCTCAAGTCACTCAGTGTCATGCTTGACTTGGCATCAGAATGTTAAGTGCCCCTCAAGCACACACATGCTACACACGCATGCACAGAAGACACACACACACACTAGTAAGTGATGCATGTAGATCCACTGCACAGTATTTCAGTAGCAGCTATAGGTGAAACTATCTATGATGTATGTTGACAAGGTGTTAAGTTCTAAATTAAGAACTTAACTTAACAGTTAGCAATGGATCATTTCAGGATGAAAAAAATCTATTTGTATTCATAGGATAAAACAAGTTTCATCTATATTCATTTTTCTGATTCTCCACAAAACCCTGAGTCTGAAGCACTCGGCTCAAACATTATTTGTTTCTATTAAAGGGGCAAATTTTTTTTTTAAAAAAGGCTAAAAATATACAAGTTGACTGTTCAGAGACTATTTAATGATCACCATACCTGCTGATCTATATTCAGCTTCACCCGGCTCTTTTTCACGTTGCGCTGCTGCGCATACGTAAACCAAAGAAGGTGCACATAGAGACACTCAGTCCAAGCACCAGGACCATCAATTTGCACTAGACATTTAAACTTCAGCTAAAGCCCTATTCACACGGGATTAGTATTACCTGGGGACGTCTGGTAATTTGTCAATTACCCCCCCCCAACTCTGTTTCTTGTGGCGCATTCGCACAGGATAAGCGAAGTCTGCATATTACTCGAATTTACTGACATTAAGGCCCAGATACTGGAAAAAGATAGAAAACGGCACGCAATAAAAAGAACAAACACCGCCCAATCACTGAGATGCAGATTCGCACGGGACTAGTGTTATCACGGGACGTCTGTGTTTGGTGAAATATGGTAGGTAATTTGCGGTGGAATTTTTACTTTACAAATTACAGACATGGCGCATTCGCACGGGATTAAGATCACAGGCATCCTCCGCTGTTATTACAAATTACCAGAGGTTCCCAGGTTATACTAATCCCGTGCGAATAGGGTTTAAGACTGAAAAAAACCCCAACAACACTAAACTGAGAGTCAAGTGCATGCTTTTACGCTCTCTCTAATTGTGGTGAAAACCATCATTTTGTAGTGAATGTTGAAAAGACATCTTAGTGTTTTACAGATATCTGATATCTGAATCAGGAGACCCAGCTTGAAACCGGGAGGGTCCTGGTCAAACAAGGACATCTGGTCACCGTATACTAGCTTAACAATGGAGCATGTGTAGAAAGAATTTGGTGATTTTGCGGATTCTCGTTTTCTCAGTTGTCCTCAGAGATAATTATGGTATGGTCAATTTTAGTCTCCACTGACTCCTGAGAGATATATCTGTTGTTTAGTTGTTCCACTATGTTCACCAGCTAGTTGTCAACTTTGTCTGATAAGTGTGTTTACAGTAGGAGGGCTGCACAGACACTGCCAAACCAAAAGCTCTGGGTTGAAAGCTAAGTCAGTGCCAAAAACTAAAGCACTTAGGCTTACAATTTGGGCAATCTGGAAGAATACAGGAAATCCACATGCACATACTGGAGAGCTATTAGCAGTGCCTGGACCAGGGACACTTCATTTTTATACTACATTTACTTATTGTTTACTACCTGTTTACCTGCAGACATCACAAGAAGTGTGAATATTTGTTTTACTACCTGTCTCTAAAGCTGTTTAACCATCACAGTATATATATATTTATATACACACCCTGTGTCATCCTGTTTTTACCTGTGCATAACCAGTTGTCATTATTCATATACATACTACATTACTGTCCAACCTGTCAACACACAGTTCATCAGTTCTGTGGGTTACACCTGTCTACTACAGTGTTATATTAGTTTCAAATGTCAAATTTTATTTCTATATTTATTCTGTACTATTTTATGTCTCCACGTCTCATTTTTACTTTGTATAAGCATTGCTGACAACTAAGACTTTCTTTGCTAAATGACTGCTTCACTGTCATTTCTATGCTTATGACAAATAACTTCAAACTACAAATACTTTGTTACATAGAGTTTTACTCCCTACAGTTTAAAACAAATATCTGTACTTCATACTCCTTACATTTTCAAAACAGGCTTGTTACTTTAGTTTAAATGTATTTGAGTGAAATCATTAACTTTATTTTGCGTGACTGCACGCTGCCCTGCCAACATCAGGACTGATTTCAACCTAAGTGGATGGGACAATAACACATAGAAAAGAAGATCTTGTGGTGTATCCATCAGTGCACATCAAGATGAATCTACATGACGAGACTGAAAAGTTCCGCCAAGATGAAAAATGACGCAACAAGACAAAAAAAAAGATAGATAGACAAAAAATGACATAAGGCAAACAAGACATAAGACGAAAACGGTGTAACAAGATGAAAAACAATGTAAAAGACTTAAGACCAAAAGGATGTAACATGACAAAAAAAGAAATAATAAAAAGGTATATCAAGATGAACATGTAACAAGATGAACATGTAACAAGAGGAAAAATAATGTAAAAGACATAAGATCAAAAAGGTTGTGACAAAACATAAGACAAAAAACTGTTTAATAAGACAGAAACAACATAGCAAGACGAAATAATGCAAATAACTAAGACAAAAAAGAGGGAAAAAAAACAATATAACAGACGTAGCAACACAAGATGAAAAATAAAGCAAAAGACACGACACTGACAAGATGAAAAAGACATAACAACACTAACAACTATATAAAAGACATAAGACAAAGACGACGTATCAAGATGAAAAAGACGTAGCAACACAGACGAAGCGAGGGAGACTTGAGCGCAGAAAAGGACGGAGGATGACCTTTTTTTAAATACTTCGAGCACATTCCAGACTTTTTCATTTTTACTTGAGTAAAGAAGTTGAATCAGTACTTGTGTGTGTACTTCTGCCACCTCTGATAACACCCTGCTGCTCCATACATCGTGCATATTTTTCCCTCTGGCTTAATTAATATTTAATTATCACTGCATTCATCTGTGTTGCTTTTAGTTTCTATTTCTGAATTTGTTGGGATTTGAATTCACGTGTCTATTTATTTTGCCGTTACCTTTGTTGTTGTGAAGGGGGGGGGGGGGGGGGGGGTTGGTTAATACCTGAGTTTATTTGGGAAATGAAAAAAAACCCACTATATACTGTATCTCAGATACTTCCATTAATTTTTCATCTGATCTGTAAAAATCAAATCTGATTCATGACCAAAATCATGAAGAGAATGGATAAAAGTATTCTAATCCTCCATGTCCATACAATAACTCAAATCAAATGGCTGCTTATCTGAAAAACCTTAATCCCTTTTAAAGCAGCCAACACTCCTTCATTACAGCATGCCCACTGCCCGAGTGTGTGTGCGCGCGTGTGTGAGAGAGCATATTGCTGTGGAATGGTCCTCTGTAGATAACGTGCTGTCCTGGCTGCTGTATTTATTAAGCACCAGAGCACAGTCTGTCAGACAGGAATCACAGAATGATCGTGGAGCTGCAGAGTGGAGCTTCTGTGTGCACATCAAACACAATGACCCAAGGCCTCATGGGACAGGGAAGACAACTGCTGCCCCTGTGCCATGGACCAGGTTCTGGTGGCCACTTAAAGTAAATCTTTATCAGTTCTTGGCATGTGCATTGCCAAAAAAGCTGCCCCCAACAAGGGCAGAATGGGCTCCACCATGAAGCAGCTAAGAGAGGTAAAAATAATATATTTACTGTACTAAATTCTAAAATGACCTTGATATGTGATAAGAGATCGACAGCGCTGCAGCCAGCATGTTCTCCTTTGAAATTTCATTTGCAGAGTGGGACATTTGTTTTACTTTTGGAGGTATCGGCCGTAGAGATGTCTGCCTCTGTTCCAGACCTAATGGGACTAAATGGCGCTCACTTGTGGTGCGCAAAGCACCAACACATTACAATTGAAAAATTCTAAACCATTGTCTCTTTCTAAAGATCATGACCCGGTTTCTCAACATAATCCACAGACCTTGTTGTGAGCAGTTTCATGTAGGAACTCTAGTATAACCTACTGAAGCCACTTTCTTTCCAACAGAAGAAGAGATTTGCAGAAGCCCCACTCTCTGCACTCAGTCTAGATGCAATTGCTCCACCTCTAAAATTTGGTTTTCTTTTAATATGAACACACATTTGCTAGAGAAAGTCTATGTCTAATTAATTAAAGGATTTAGCTGGCAATATTCTGTGTTTTTATTCTTATCAACAAACCCCATGAAAAGACCAAAACCAAGAATAAATCTACCTTCTTAGAAGCATGCTTATCCAATTGTCATCCAAAAACTGTTAAAAAATGCATCAGTGAGCCACATCGTTGTACTGGGTGACATATTCCCTCATTATCATGAACACAATGAACACACACTGTAGTTTATTTGGACTCAATTCTACATGCACCACCCTGCTGCCCCAAATACTAACTAGATCACCAAATGTGGATTCATCTGCAACTGACAATAGTCCAGAACAAATGCTCTGTTTCTTACTGTTTGAGTAACGCTGTCCTCACATGATCAGGAAAGTCCTGTGTTTGTTTAACCCATCCATCCAACTCACCTCCTCCATATGCAGAATTTTGTTGCTCTTTATACTTTTCCTGTTATTAACTACGCCCACTTGACCGACCCAATAATACGTGGAAATATGAGTTGGAATAAGCTGACCTAGACCAGGGGTCAGCAACCTTTAAAATCAAAAGGCCACTTATGGTCAAAAAGGAAAAAAAAAAATCTGTCTGGAGCCTTAACTATAGGCCCTTTCTGAGCCTACGTCACGATTAGGTCACGTGTTCAGCTGGAGGAAAAACAAACAGGCAGCTACTAACGTCAGTCGCTAACTGGCGCCAGGACTTTGCCATCTCTGCTATCATGGTGTCATCTTGCTGTGCTGTCGGGTGCCAGAACCGAGAGAGTAATGGCTTAAATCTAAAATATTATCGGATACCAGCTGCCAGTCAAAAAAAACAAAGACAACTATGGCTAAATGCGATCAGAAGAAAGGCAATCATCAAAAATGCTCGTGTTTGCAGGGCGCACTTCATATCAGGTAATTTCTACTAACGTTACTAGCTAGGTAACTGCTAGCTAAATAAATCATTTTCTGGTGTATCTTGCCATGCCTAACATTACCTTTTCAGAAATTAGTAACCAACTAACTTAGTAGCTAAAGTTAACCAGCCCAACCAACCAGTATTTAACATTAGCTTAGGCTGCCTGACACTGATAAAGCTTCATCTTATTTTGTAGGCGAGGCTTCTACAGATGAAAACAGTCCAGACCTTGTTCCCTCATCTAGCGATTTATATGCCCTTAGTTTCTCTTTACTGTAGACGCTTGGTTTCTCTATTAAGTAAGTGTAAATCTCCTGCCATTCAACAGAGAGTAAACCTGTCACGTCGTCCTTCCATTGAGTGAGTGCATAGGGGTCGGTCAAGATGGTCCCATCTGATAACGTCAGTTTTTTAAAATAACACTCCCGATCCTGTACAGTGAGTGTCTGTACATACTGTGATAAATTGTCATCTTCTTTAGCCATTTTGTGTACGATAGCAATAGCCAAACAAGCCTAAACAATACAAGCTAGCTAACCGCACTTTGACGCGCCACTGTGTTCATGCTGCTTCTGCCTCCAGTCATCGCCCC
The DNA here is from genome assembly GCA_027495735.1 of Lutjanus campechanus. Taxonomy (NCBI): domain Eukaryota; kingdom Metazoa; phylum Chordata; class Actinopteri; order Lutjaniformes; family Lutjanidae; genus Lutjanus; species Lutjanus campechanus. The sequence goes on along the minus strand of JAJHUR010129296.1, from coordinate 8,358 downwards.
GCCCACCCGGATGTTTACAATCTGTGAAGGGGCCTATTAAATTCTTTACTTTCTTTTTTTTGTCACATAATTTTACAACTGGAGAATGTAAGTGACAATGATAAATAAAAATAATAAAATTAAAATAAGAAACATTATTCATTTCCATGTATTTTTTTGTCAAAGCCACAGGAAGCCACTGGAGGGAGGAAAAAGAGCCGCGGGTTGCAGACCCCTGACCTAGACGATCATTTTTCTGGTGAAGACGGGCTGCCAGTGCTTATGGGGCATGGTTTGTAAAATCTTTTAGTGTTCAAAGGTCTAGTCTAGGACCAGTCGAACTGTGGTGAATCACCTTCCTTTTAACATCAGAACCCTTGTACTGGTCTAAAGAGCAAATCCCCATAGCTCCAGGTCATGGTCTGATCTAATTGATTTGGTTCCTGATGCGTCTCCTTTCTGTTACTTTAGCTGTATGGTGGAAAATCACCAAAACTCTCTAAACCCTCTAACAATATGTTCGGGCCTCCTTCATATTGTTCTATGGTAACAAGAACATTCTAAGGATATAAAGCCTGGTTCATGCTGGTTCTTCATTCTGACACAGAAGCCCTACAGATGTGTATATACTGTATCTTGGTGATTGCGATCGTCGCACTTGCTCAGTGATGTCTGAGCAGCTGAAAACTATATGTCACTCCTGCTGTGAGAATATTCAACAGTCCAAGTCTTAGAGGAAAAGGGACAGTTCTCTACAATCAATCAGGGCAGTAGTTCAACATTAGTCATGTAAGATTCGGAGGATAGTATCCTTGCCCCTGTGCTCTGTCAGTTATCAGTAGTATGGTCCTATATAAAGTAGAAAAAGAAAGTAGTTCAGAGGATTACTGGCTTCTTCATTGCACTCATTTTTCTTACAAGACAAGTTTGCTGACTAAAGTAGGCCCAGCTGGTGTTTTAATGAAGCTCTCAGAGTAAAGACACACGCTGCTAGTTGGAGCTTCTGCCTCCCATTCAAAGACACGTTACACTCCAGACCCCTTGTGAGGAGCAGGATGGAATCACAGACAATAGCCTCGTTTCCATCAACAGATTTTGAAGTATCACACCAGAATGAATTGATTTCGCAAAAAAACCCTCATTTTTGATGTGCTTTTTGTGCTTCTTTTATCAAAGAAGAGTTGAGGCACTTTGTGAGAGATGGAAACACTTCATGACAGATGAGCTGTTTCCACACCGACAGTCTCGCCATCACTCCCATTATGGCTCCATAACACATGCATGATCGCTCCACATAGATCTGATGGAACCTTCCTCACATTCGTACACATTTCCATCCTGTTTGCAACATTTGGGGTTGGACTGGCACTCTTAATTACTTGTGTGAGGTATTTATCCATAGTCAGTGTATTACTTACAGTAGAGAGCGATCGGCACACCCCCAGTTTGGAGAAGCAGCAGGAGCAGCGGTGTAGGAAGCTAAGCAATGCACTCCTGTTGACAGGGACAATTTTAAAAAAATCAGTTTAAGTGTACGCTATTTTTAGAATATTTTCATCACATTACCTTGCTGTTTAACAACCTTTTTTGATGGAAAACCACACAGAAGCCAAATGTCGCTCTCTCCAAAGCAAGCAGAATACTTTGGCAAAAACAGTCATTTTGCCTTGCACAACACAGGAGTTGTTTGTCTACCACTGCCTCATTCAGTTAGTTTGTTTGTGTTATTGTGTGACTTCTGTGAATCCAAACTAATCTCTGAAAACACAGAAGTCACACAACTCTTGTGCTAAGTGAGGGAAAATTACCATTTTTGCAAAAGGAGTCTGCTGGCTTTGGATAGAGCGACATTTGGCTTAACACATGTTCTGTCTGATAAGGCAAAAATCCCTTCATCCTGATAATCTCTTAAAGGTATAGTTCAACATTTTGGAAAATGGCTCATTCACTATTTCAGAATGACAAGATTGATCAGTCTCATATCTGTGTGACAGCTGGAGTGAGGAGTGAGTCTAGCTTAACACCTCTAAAGCTTACTAACCAGGGCCTGAGCACAGATTTTTGTCCAATATAACTTGAAAGATTTACCTATCATTGAAGGGCGTGGCGCTTAATTTTGATATGTTGCCATGAAATACAAATATGCTATAACTTTAGTATAAATGATCCAGTCTACAGCAAACTTCACGTTTGATAAGAGTCCCACCCTGAGCACATCTACATGACAATATTCAGCCACAGTGCCACCCACTAGCTACAGGAAATGACATGTTTTGGGATCTGGTGTGCTCCTCCTAGCAGGTTGACAATATCCAACTCAAATCTGGTTAAGACCTTGTCAGTGCTATATTTTGAAGATTGTGACAGATCATCAGACGGCGCTGCCATACCTGCATGGCAAACTTCCATGTTTCACCAAAACACAAGAAGTTGTATTAACTTAACTAGTGTGCATGGTCAAATCTTCCTGAAACTTCACATGGTTGAAAACAGTCCAGACCTGAACATGTGATATGACTTTGGTCAGTGGGTGTGGCTAAATGACTTGACCACAACCTTTAAACAGTTAGGCTAAACAATTTCACCATATTTTATATTGAGGCAATCCAAAAGTAATGGAAAGTAATCAAATTGCCTTATCTTAATATGGTAATACTTTAATTAAGTTACCGATTAAACTTTTAACAAGTAATTAGTGACTTGGAATACATTTCTAAAGTAACCCTCCCAAAACCTGTACATACGAGTGGAGAGAGAAAACAGCTCCTACATGAGACTGCTGTTAAACTTATTTTATACCACAACTCAAGTGCCACTTAGTGCCATTATATTCAAGAGAAGACAGACATTTTCAAAACTCACCAAAACTGGTGAGTAAAAAAAAAAGATTAGTGGATGAACGTCACTTTAAACATTTTAACACCACTAGTTTGAACATTTTTGGTACATTTCTGTACACAGTTGGAGATGCAGAGAATAGTTTGCTGCTCTGTAGGAGTGGTGTCTTTAAAAAGAGTGCTAAATGTTTGATGACCACAGCCACACATGCTAAGCCACGCTAACAGTGGTACTAACAGCCATGCTAGCAACCACACATGCTAGCAGACATGCAAACAACAGCTAACAGCCACACATGCTAACAGCCATGCTAACAGCCATTCTAACAGCCATGTATGCTAAGAGCTACACATGCTAACAGCCATACATGCTAACAGCCACTCACACTCACCTGCACAGGTTCATTTCATCATAAATGGAGTGAACACATTCTCACTCTGTTTAAATGGAGTGAACTCATTCTCACTCTGTTTAAATGGAGTGAACACATTCTCTCTCTGTGGTGTTAAACAAGCTCTTTTCTGTTATATTAACCATGTGTTTCTTTGTCTTTGACTTACTGTGCTTGTTGGAGGCGTTGGTTCACTTCCTGGTTGAGCAAAAGGTGTGTCTGAGGGGTGGAGCCTCTTAAATCTGGAAGCCAGCTCATCAGACCAAACCATGCGCTGCCAAGTCAGAGGGGGGGTCAGGCTTTTTGCCTTGTATTAGTTGTAGCTGGTGTCCATCTTGTTTTCCCCTTGTGTGTGATTTGATTTGACTTGTTCACTATATATGTTCATTGCTGGCTACACAACAGTGTGGAAGCGGAAGTGTCGCGAACGGGAAGGGCTGACGGAGGACGGAAGGAGGAAGTGGATTGATCGCGCGGGTAACTAGAAACAACTGTATCGTGACTGTAACAATCATGACTTTTGGTAGCGAGGATGAAGGTTGGGATTATGGAGGAACGCAGTGGCAGACAGTGGCGAACCTCAAAAGAAAGAAAAAGAAAAAAGAAAAGGAGAGGTTTAGCTCCTCAAGCAGCTCGGGGGCAGAGTCCGACGAAACAGTAAAGAGAGTGAGAGCAGATCGAAGCCCGAGAGCTGAATATGAGAGCAATGATTGGAAAGTAATAATTGTATTTGTTGAGAGTTTCCACCTTATTACGGTGGCTAAAGCTCTTGAAAAGGATGTTGGCAAAGTAAAATTTGCAAAGTACTTGAATAACAAGCGCATACTTGTACATGCTGTAAGTAAAAAACAACAAGAAGATCTATTGAAAATGAATACTCTGGATGGAAAAAAAGTTAAAACCCATGTACCTGGCTCAGCTGCTAGACATAGGGGAGTCATTTCTGGAGTGCCACTGTTGGTCTCAATGGAAGGGATTAAAACAGAACTGAAAGGAGGTAAAGTGCTTGATGCTAAACGCACTACTAATAAAAGAAATGGAGAACGAGCAGAAACGCTGTCAGTAATTATTGACTTTGAACATGACATACCAAGAAAAGTTATGCTAGGCCTCTTCAGCTACACAGTAAGAGAGTTCATTCCTCCAGCTTTAAGGTGCTTTAAATGTCAGAGAATGGGACATACCGCGAAACAGTGCAAAGGAAGAGAAAGATGTGCAAGATGTGGAGGAGATCATGCATTTGGAAAGTGTGGGAAAGATGTGCCGATTAAGTGCTGCAACTGTGGAGGAGACCACAGTGCAGCTTTTGGGGGCTGTGTGATACAAAAGTAAGCTAGAGAAGTTCAAAGGTTTAAAATACTAAACAAAGTGTCATATGCAGAGGCTGTTAAGAGTGTTAACAATGTACAGATAGCGAAGGGAAACAAAACTGAAAGGAGTAACACTACTAACAGTACTGATCCTCCTGTTACAGGAAACAAAGAGATCCACCAGACAGGCCAGCATGAGACCTCCCATAAGTGTAAGGTAAAGGAAGGAACTCTGCTAGTTGATAAGGTAAATTTTGTTGCATTCATATGCAAAGTGGTTTATATCGGATTAGAACAAAATGACAGGAATGAAAGGATTGAAACAATTGTTGAAGCTGCAAAGGAATATCTTGGGATCTCAAGTGTAGAGTGTAAAACAATTCAAGAAATGATGAACCCTTTTACCTATGATGTTTCTAGCGATTAATCTAATAATGGTACTCACAATTTTCCAGTGGAATGCCAGGAGCTTAATCGCAAATGGTCAGGAATTTAAGAAAGTCATTAAAGACTTAAGTGACAAACCAGACATAATATGTATTCAGGAAACATGGTTGAGACCACAATTAGACTTTGTTATGTTGGGATACAATTCAGTCAGACATGACAGAGCAAATAATCAAGGGGGTGGCTGTATCACACTCATCAAAGACAATTTAGCATTTAAAAGAATAAGTACTTCAAATGAACACGAATGTATAATTGTTGAGGTGTACAGTACACAAAACCCAGTGAAAATAATTAATTATTACAACCCGTGCCATACTCTAACTGCAGCAGTGTTCGAGGAAATAATGAGGGAGGAAAGCCACAGAGAGGTTTGGTGTGGTGACTTCAATGCACACAATAGTTTATGGGGAAGTGTCCATACTGATAATAATGATGCAGTGGTGGAAGAAATGATGGACACAAGAAATCTTGTATGCTTAAACAATGGTGGAGGAACACGGTTAGATGTAAATAGGAATAAGATGTCTTGTATTGATTTAACACTGGTATCTGCGAGCATGTATAGCCTATGTGAGTGGGAAATATTCAAAGATAATATAGGGAGTGACCATTTTCCTGTCATGTGCACTATAGAAATTGATAAATGTACTCAAGAAAGAGCTCCTATATATAGATGGTGTTTTAGAAAGGCTCAATGGAACATTTTTAATGTGGATGAGTGTACTGCCAAAGTTACAAATATGATATTGGAAGCTGCCTCAAAAATTATACCTAAAACTGTGATAGGAGGGAATAAGAGAATTGTGCCATGGTGGAATGATGAATGTAGCATGGCTATTAAAGAAAGGAATATTGCACTCAGAAATCTCAGAAGCAACTTGACTCTTGATAATCTGATTGAATACAAAAGAAAAAGAGCCATAGCTCGCAAAATAATTAAAACTGCTAAAAGGAATACATGGAGAGACTTTTGCTCTACTATTGGAAGAGAAAGAGATGTCAGACACATATGGAATATGGTCAAAAAGATGAGTGGGAAAAGGACTGCTAATAAAATATCAGTTCTTGCTAATGAAGACTGCTTAGCAATAACAGATGTGGAAAAGGCCAACCTTTTAGGGAGGATATTTGCGAATGTTCACAGTGGCAATCATCTTACAGAGGTACATAAACAAAGGAAGGAAGAAGTTTTAAAAGATAATGAAAAGGTGTACAGTAAAAAGACAGAATGTAGCTCAGCTACTGACATGGAATTCTCCCTAAGAGAAATGAGATAGGCATTAAAAGGCAGCAAGAATTCCGCTCCAGGACCAGATCAGCTGAGCTATGTCATGTTCAGACAATTACCTGAGGAAGCATTAGAAATTGTGCAAAAACTTTTCAATAAGATTTGGTCAGAAGGAAGACTTCCTGATGAGTGGAAGTCGGCGTTAATTTTGCCATTTGTAAAACCAGGAAAAGATGCAGCTAATGCTGAAAATTACAGGCCAATTGTCCTCACTTCACACGAAAAAATGATTGTTTACAGGTTATCATACCTTTTAGAGAAAAAACATCTGTTAAATGAGTACCAGAGCGGCTTCAGGAGAGGAAGATCTACAACAGATGCATTAATTAAAGTGACTAATGACATTGAGAAGACCCTAAATATGAAGGAGGTGATGGCAATAGTTTTCTTTGACATCGAGAAAGCCTATGATTCCATGTGGCGAGAAGGTCTGTTAATTAAAATGAATAAGCTAGGCATAGGTGGCCGCCTATATAACTGGATTATGGACTTCTTAACAAAAAGGACATTTAAAGTAAAAGTAGGTTCTGAAATATCAGATAGTTTTGACATTGGAAATGGAATACCACAAGGTAGCGTCATCAGTCCAATTCTATTCAATATAATGATTAATGATATATTTGAGAATACATACAGTCTTTGCTGTACGCCGATGACGGAGCAATATGGAAAAGGGGGAAAAACTTATCACATGTCCTGAAATGCATCCAGAAAGCAATAATAGGTGTAGAGAGATGGTCTTATGACTGGGGATTTAAAATCTCTGTTTCAAAATCATGCTATATGCTGGTCACTAAAAAGAAAATAGACAACAAGCAGGGGTTGACTCTTTACAGTAAGCCCATGGGAAAAGTCAAAGTGTTTAAATACCTTGGTTTATGGATAGATGATAAATATACATGGAAAAATCATATTGAGAAAGTTGAGACCAAATGTAAAAAGGTGTTAAACCTCATGAGGACTATGGATGTATGGTGTACAATATAGCTGCAAAAAGCCATTTACAAAAATTAGACAGAATGCAATATAGAGCATTAAGACTTTGTCTTGGAGCAGTCAAAACCACACCCATCAATGCATTGCTTGTGGAATCCAGTGTCTGTGGTATGTGAAGGAAAGTGAGTGATCTGCACAAACGTAAATACTCTTATCTCGCTGAAACCTTAACAGATTTTCAAACGGTTTGGTTTCTTACAAACGTTATTAACGTGGCTACAATTCTGGATGTTTGACCGGAATTGTAACATAATTTTCCATAAGTGCAGTGTTACAACCATAGATATGTATAATAAAGGCCTTTACTATACATATCTATGGTTACAACCACACCTCTGACGTTTATAACAAACCAAACCGTTTGAAAATCGGTATCAAATTGAGCAAGTTATGGTTTTTTAAAAAGTATGCACCACTACAACACAATGTTATGGGTGAGCGAGTTGACTGTGGTAAGATGGCCGCCTAGTGCGGACGTGCGATTCCATTGGCCGGCAGCGCGGACGAGACATCTAGCCTTTATTATACATATCTATGACTTTTACCCCTCTGTCTTTCAATTCATTCATTTTTATCACCGCCATTTTATTTATTTATTTATTTAT